>DF357460.1:135546-177203 GCA_000787875.1 Solanum virginianum | reverse complement strand
ATCTAGTCAATGGGGCTCCTATAGATAAGAAACCCTGAACAAAACTCCGATAATACCTTGCTAAACCAAGGAAACTCTTAATCTTAGTCATATAAGTAGGGCTAGCCCACTCATGGACAGCTGCTGCCTTAGTGGGATCGACTATAATATCCTCTTTTGACATAACACGGCCAAGGAATGCAATAGACTCAAGCAAAAACTTGCACTTTGAGAACTTTACATACAATTTCTCTTAATTCACTCAATCTCTAAAGTATGGTCCTCAAGTGCTGAACATGATTTGCCTCACTCTTGTAATAAACCAAGATATCATCTATGAACATAATCACAAAGATGACTAAATAGGGATTGAATACTCAGTTCATCAACTCTATGAAGGTAATCAGGGCATTAGTTAACCCAAAAGACATAACCACAAACTCATAATGCCTATAATGAGTCCGAAAATCTATCAGGATGTCAAACTCCCAAACTCTCAACTGATGATACCCGAACCTCAAGTTAATCTTGGAGAATACCGAGGCACCCTGCAACTGGTCAAAAATTCATCAATGCAAGACAAATGGTAGTTGTTCTTGATGGTCACTTTGTTAAGCTGGCGATAGTCAATACACATACGCATAGTGTCATCCTTCCTTTTTACAAATAATATAGGAGCACCCTAGGGAGATACACTTGGATGAATATAACTTTCTTTAACAAATCTTATAATTGATCCTTCAACACCTTCAATTCAGTTGAGGCCATCCGATAAGAAGTAATATATATAGGCTTAGTGTCTGGCTCGATATCAATAGCAAAGTTAACATTATAATTTAGTGGGACATCTAATATATCAGTAGGAAATACATCCATAAACTCTCTAGTAACCCCAGTGGTCTCCAATGATGGAGGCTTCTATGAAACAGCCCGACAAGAATGCATATAAGAAATAACGCCCTTAGGATAGGAGCTAGGTGTTCCAGTCCACATCAACTGAGGTATGTAGGGGCAAGATAGGTCACAATCTTTGCATGACAGTCAAGAATATCATGATAAGGTGACAACTAATCCATGCACAATATCACATCAAAATCAACCATGACCAATAATATCAAATTAGTAATGGTATCTTTCCCCATAAAAGTCACAACATAATCCCAATATACCTGATTTACCACTAAAGATTCACCTATAGGGGTGGAAACACAAATAGGCTCGGCAAGCAACTCACACATAATATCAATATTAGAAGAAAAATAGGCTAACACATAAAAATAAATAGGGCCTAAATCAAATTAAGCTAAAGTTGCATGGTGACACGCTGAAGCCATACCTGTGATAATTGTACTAGAGGCCTCTGTGTCTGCTCTATTTGAAACAACATAGCAAACTATATGACCACCATTATCCTATAAAAAACCACGAGCACCACCTGTCACTATACCACGACCTCCTCTAGCACCATCTCTCATAGCCTGAGGTGAGTCTCTAGGTACTGGTGCTGAATGAGCTAGATGAGACCTTGAAGCCAGGGTGGAAGATCCATGATATGGATAACATCTGGCTAAATACCCCAACTCACCACAAGTATAACAAGCCTTGGTCTCACGTCCCTGAGATGGCTATCCCTGAATCCTTATACCTCGGGGCGGGGGTCTACTAAATTGGTCGTGCTGATGAAACCTCTTTCTACTGCCCTGTCTATCATGTTTGTTGTGCTCTATCATGTGAGCATGATCCACTATACTTAGAAATGCATCCCCAGCAAGAACTAGGAAAGTTGTGGCCTCTTAATGACAATATGCCAATCCATGAATCTATGAGCCAAAACTAGGCCAAAATGTTTGAGTTGGAATAATAGTAGTCAAAGGAAGATTCACTAGGACTAAGGGAAGGCCAAAGTAAATCACTGGTGTTGTATAAATTGGTACATCAACAATAGCTAGCACTGGAGGAGCTTCCTCCAATCTAGCCAATATCTTTAAAAGTAACTCCTAAATTGAGAATGAATTATCTAGGGCTGAAGGCGGTGGAATAGGATTTGTAGGCCTCTCTGGCCTATAAGCAAGTTCTAAGAAGCCAACCTAGTCTTCCCTCTAGGCGGAGCTGCACCTCTAGCAAGTCCTCAGCCCCTAACTCTAGCACGAATGCTACGCCAACCTTGAATAAGTGCCACATCAGCTGCATCAGACTTTCCTATTGATTGACAGGATCTGGTAATCAGCATCTGCATAGAAGGAATAGATTAGACATTTTAAAAATTGTTAATTCAAATAAATGTATAAATGGAGGCAGATGTGAAAGTCTTTCCTATTAAGTATCCCGTAGACTCTTGAAGATAGGTGTGGAAATCTACATACCGATCTGTAAGAAGTCATAGCATGACGTAAAAAATCCCAAAACCAAGAGTCATGAGTATAAGAACATCTAAATAGTATTGAACGATAAATACAACTATCTCAAAATAAAGTACAAGGCTGTCTCATAATGTTTGATACAATGTCTAAGAGGAAGTATTAAAGGAAAATCCCAAAGATCCATGACAATTCAAAGTCTGAGTCTTACCAGTAAGATTTGAGTAGATGTAAAAACATCCAATAAGAGTGAATCAACTACCTAGTGTAGGTCCCTATGCTCAATCTACAAGGGGGAGACAGAGTAGGGGTGAGCACAACAAAATGTACCAAGTTGGTTCAACTGACTGTGTAGGAGAAATCAAACAAAAATGTAATAACAAAGAATCCAATCATCTGGATCAAAAGGTTTAGTCTATAATATAATAAAATAATGAGTAATGATAGATATATATAGTGAACCAATCCAAGGATGCAGTGCAATGCTATGCGAGAATGCAATGGCATTGCAGGCCATATATGAGGTGAAATCACAACCATCACTTAGCTGATGAACACATCTACCGAGCCAAAGTACAACCTAGAACTCGAGGTCTTCATAGGCGATGTACATGTAATCATGACTGTGGTAGGGCTAGGGTACACATTGACCAAGTTGGGCTATAAGACAGAACTCGAGGGTATCGCAGGCCATGTACTAAAATATCTCAAGACATCATAGGCCTTAAGATAAAATATCTTGAAGCGTCGCATGCCTCAAGAGGAAGTCTCTCGAGACATCCTAGGCTTTAAGTAGAGTAGATATAATATAAAATATGTGCATGCCAATGTCACAGTATAAATATAGAATATGCATGCCAATACCATAATATAAGTATGAAACGATATGCATACTAATGCAACAATGAAGTATACCATACGTGCATACTAATAAACTAGTCAATATACGATATGCGCATACCAATGCAATAATGGAGTATAAGATATGTGCATACCAATGCAACTGGTTAATATATGATATATGCATACTAATGCATCAATGGAGCATAAGATATATGCATACCAATGCAATTAGTTAATATAAGATATGTGCATACTAATGCAACTGGTCAATATAAGATATTTGCATACTAATGCAATAATGAAGTATAAGATATATGCATACCAATGCAAATAGTTAATATAAGATATATGTATACTAGTGCAACAATGGAGTATATGGTATGTGCATACTAATACAACTGATCAATACAAGATAGGTGCAATAACCATTATATCAAACAGGCTATACCATATATACCAATCATTATCACTGGGCCATTATTACCTCATATTATTGCTAACTCATCCATAATCAACATGTTAATAAAATAGGCTCCACAAGGAGCCCCAATTAGCCTCATAATTTCATAATTCTCCTCATTCATCATCTATTATCCATAACTCTAGCCCGAAGTTATCTCAAGTCTGATGACCTCAAATCTCATGACTGAATCTCAATTCTTTAATATGATCGCCATTTACATAATTTTCAGCATAACTGATATCATATTCACATCAATTCAATCATATTAAGTCATAGTTTCATAGTTCATTCTACATCTCATAATTATTAGATAAGAATGTTCAATAACTCAAATCCAATCCCCAAAAGGTTAGACGAGCCTACCTCGATGCCGAAATCGCACTCGGTCATGCTTTCAATCAACTCAAACCTCCAAACAATCCTTGAATCGATCAACCACTATTAAAAATAGATACTACACATTAAGATGTACATTTGGATATCCATATTGGCATGAATTAGGCTTAGGGGTAAAATGGTCAGAATAAGGGCTAAACTTCAAAGTTCTCAAATCTAAAAATTGACTTTAAAATTAGGTTCTACATGAAAAATGGTGTTCGTAGGTAAAATTTCCCATAAAAAGGTAGTTTAAGTTGAGTGAGAAATCCTCATTTAAAGTTTCAAAGTCAAACACCAATAATCCCTCATTTTGAACATTCAAAATCATGAAATTCAAGACAAATCAAGATAGAACTAATGGAATATGATCAAAATAGTGTTGGAAACACTTACCCAAGTTAAATCTTTGAAAACCTCTTCTCAAAATCTCCCATAAAGCATAGTATTTGTGAAAAAAGATTAAAAATAATGTTTCACAAATTTAAAACTATCTAGGTATAAGAACTACCCAAGTTAAATCTTTGGAAACCTCTTCTCAAAATCTCTCATAAAGCATAGAGTTCATGAAAAAAGGTTAAAAATGATATTTCAAGAGTTTAAAACTATCTAGGTATAAGAACTACCCAAGTTAAATCTTTGGAAACCTCTTCTCAAAATCTCTCATAAAGCATAGAGTTCATGAAAAAAGGTTAAAAATGATGTTTCATGAGTTTAAAACTATCTAGGTATAAGAACTACTTTGCAATCGCAGATAGAGTTCCTCAAACACAGAGGAGATAGATCAAAAAGACCTCCATGATTATGGAGCCTAACTTGCGACCGTGGATTATTAGCAGGAGAGGGGGAAATCACATGCACCTACTCTGCAAATGTAGAACTACGTTCATGAATATGGAGCTTATTAACAGCCAGACCTCCGAGAAGTCGGAGGCTTCTCCGTGAACGTAGAGAAGGAAAGTACCTACACCAAAAATTTCTCTGCACAGTAACATCAACCAACTACAAAACATGAAATAGGCATTCGAAACTCATCTAAAATATGAATTTCACAAACCAAATATGTATTCATACCAAAAATACCAATTCAGACTCAATAGAGTAATAAGAATTAGATTCTGAGGTCTCCACGATGCATGTACCAATGTTAGTTTATGTGCTGTCAAAATATTATACTTTTGATGCATCAAACATGGAATTTTATGTGTTCTCAATGGAATGTTAGTTGGTTTCATATGTTTTTTTGTTTCATTTGCAGGATTATAGGTTTGGCTGAGATTTTGGGAAGAAGTGCAGAAGTTGCTAAATTTTGCTGCTATATGAGACCCTTTATGGGTTGTAGTTCATTCAATGGGTCGTAAAGTGGTTTCGTAAACAATTTCATTGAGGGGTTGATTTTTTGAAGTTGATTCAATGAATATATAGATGATTCATAGATTGATTTATGAGTCATAGAAGATGGTTCGTCCCTTGAGGAGCAGAGAGTGGGACTTTCTGATGATTTATAAGATCAAACCCCCTTACAAGCTGTTTAAAAACTGTAGAGGGGTGTCGTAGAGTATAAGTCAAAATTTTTAGTAGCTATGTATGAGACCTCGATTAAGGGCCGTGGAATGCAATACGGCCCATAAACCTATTTCATATGGCATTCCGACAAGTTCTCCTATTTTGTTTAGGATTTATATTTTACTTATTATAAATAGATTTTTTAGGTTATCTTTTAGAAGTTTTCGCCTATTACTCAGTAAAATCAGTAATTTGATAGAGAAAATAGTGAGATTACTTTGGAGAGTCTTTATGAACACTAGTGTTTGAATTTCATCTCTAAGCTTGTGATTCTTATTGAAGTTGGATTTTCTTGTTCTTAATTATATTGTATCAGTATTCAATTATGTTTTCTCAATCCATAATTGTTGTATCTGGATAAAGCATGAGTAGTTAAATCCATAACTAGGAACCATGAAGAACAGACAAAGTGAAACCAGATAATTCATCATTCATGGAAGGTGTGTATGCATGTATTAATTAACTCTCTTCGTTTTGCATGTTTTCTGTTGATGGCCAACATTAGAACCCTCCTAGTGTTACTGATTGGACCAAGGTAGTAATACATAGGAAAAGAGAATAATTAATTCAATTGATGTGTTCTCATCTAATCAATCAAAATGGGTCCAGGGGAGGTTATACTGGGAGTAAGAGGTAAGGGTTACTAATGCACACTATGGAGATGGGTCAAGTTGCAAAGTGAAACTCATCTCTCACTTATGATAAAAGGGCTTAGTGAATTTAACTTATCGTCCTGTATGCTGTACACTAGAAAAGGATTAGGTTATTTGGTGATATTGAGTTATGAAATCACAGGGAACACAATACCCTAATTTCCCTCCATATTGATTTCTCTCTTGTGATTGTTAGTTTAGTTTTATTTTATATTCATTATTATAACCCCCTCCCCCTTTTTGGGGGAGTAAGTTGGTTAACCACTCGAATTGCAGTCATTGAATTCTCTTGAGTCTACATATTCTCTGTGGTTTCAACCCTAACCTTGGTTAGGTTTTATATCTCGATAGCGATCACTTTATCCTCTAAAAGGAGGTATAACTTGGACGACATCAAGATTTTGGTGCCATTGCTGAGGAATATGGCTAGACTTAGTTAATTTATAGTAATTTAGATGTTAATCCTTATTTCCCATATTTTACTTTTATTTGTTATTTTTGTTATTTACTAGGGTATAAGTGTAGTGTATGCGCAATACCCGAAGTCAAGGCAATCCCTAACTCCATTTGACCCAGATATCCAAAGAACATTGAGGAGAATGACCCAAGATAATACTAACAATATGGCCAATACGGCTCCAAACATGAACAATAATTAGAATGTGGATAATGAGAACCCACCTCCTCTTAAGGATATTGCTCCAAAACCTCAGGACTTTAATACCAATGCATATCAGTGGAATCAATGCAGGCTAAATCCTATGGTTATAAAAGTGACTGGAGCTATTGTGTTGCCACCACTACTAGCAGACACAAAGTTCACAGTGTCAAGTGGGTTGCTTTAGATGCTTCATAACCATGGGCTATTTGTGGGCTTATCATTGAAGGATCTTCATAGCCACTTACACCATGTTGCATTCATCTGCAAGAGTGTAATAGGAACACAAAATCTGTTTATGGATGCTGTGGGACTTTGTGTCTTCCCATTGTCCCTTACAGGCAATGCAATATTATAGCTATTTGAGCTCCTCCAAAGTTTGATTACCAGTTGGGTAGAATTGTAGAGGGACTTCATGGTAAGGTACTTTTGTAAATTGTAAAAGCTCAAGTTGCAGGACTAGATTAACAACTTTGAGCAACTTTCTAGTGACTTGATTAGTACCACGTGGGACCAGTTCAATAGGTACTTGAGGAGTGCTCTAGGCCATAAAATTGCAGATAATTTCCTAGTGGAGAGTATCTATCGAGCTCTAGATGCAAATAGTCAAGTATGCGCTGATACCCTCTTAAGAGGATTATTCGTAGACCAACCATTCAAAAAGATTGCTGAGCAGCTGCATATGGTTGTTAAATTGAACCACGTATAGAGGTCCATGAATAAACATCCAACCAATTATGTGGGTACTACTAGCAAAAGCCTTGAGCAAGCAAAAATAAATGCGGAGTTTATCAGGATACTTGCTCAAAATAACATCAATCTATAGATGCTAATGAAGTAGACGTAAGAACTAGCTAATGCAAAAAAATATTCAGGAAAGCCACCACACCAAGCATAAGGACCGTAAGGATGGTAGTAGGAGTAGTTTTTACATGCCCCCCACAATCATAACATGGGGACTGGGAATGCCAGAGTTGAGAAGATACTTTGCCAGTTGTTAAAAAGGGTTGACGCACAAGATGAGACCATGAAGAAGATTAAGTCCAACATTGCCAGTATAAATCAAAAAGTTGAATATCACACTGTTGCTATCAAGTAGACATAATGGCTGGTACCATAGCTCAAGATCTAAAGGACATTGATGGATAAAAGATAAAGACAAAAGGTGGTGAGGGGAGCACCCCTGAACATGTTGTAGATATTGACAAGGGAGCACAAAAGCTTGAGGAAGTCTGAGTACTCAAACCATCTATGTCATGTCGCAATAATTAATTTGGCATTGCTTTGGAGGTAACCCAAGGCGAACACTTGCGCTTAGGCACCCAGGTATGATTTGTGACCCCCTATGTGTTATTTTTCTTCAATTTTGTGCATTAGAGACAATACACATCTTTCAATGGGGATGTGGGTTATTATGGGCTTCATTGAAGTCTGAGTAGGTTGGATCCATAACTACCCCAATTTTTGACCCTAGGGTTTTCTTACCTATGTTCGTTTTTCCTGTGGATATTAACTTTCTGTTGAACCGGCATGTTTAGGATATTTAGGTAGTATTTGTAGCATATAGTACTATACATGTGGTATATAGCATGTTTTTATATTTTGTTTTGAAAAATGATACCCACCAAAAAATTTAGATTAGTATTTAGATAACAACCATGAATGTTTAGCTATGTGCCAATGTTTGTTCTAATAAGTGGGGATAAATTGAGATAAAAAGAATGAATTGAGAGTATCTTGTTGATAATGTATGTAGTTCCATGTGAGTGTGAGCCTAAATTGCTAGATTCATATGTTTTGTGCCAATTCAGAACATGCTCTGTTACTCTAAGTTAGATTATTGATTAACTAGATCAGGAAAGGATCTTAGGGCATTGTTCTTAATAGTCCACTTAGCCTAAAATGACCAACCAAAACTATAATATATCCCATGTTCCTAATGTTTGAGCCTAGCATGTACCAATTATTTGAAAATACCTAATTAACCTAGCCGTGTTAGTTGTAAAATCCTAAAATTGGCCCCGGTCCTTCCTTGAACATTGTGCCCCTTGAATGAAGCAAAAAGTCTATGTTGAGGGTGGCTACCAAAAGTTTTCCTGGTTTTGAGGATGGATATTGTGCACCTCAACACAGGCCAAAAGCCAAAGTTGAGTGTGGCTGGTGTAAGGGTGAAACACAAAATTAAGGAAGGGAGTTAGTGATACAGAGAAAAAGGAAAAAAAATTATGTACTGGCTGCAAGAAAAATAAGTGATGTCTTAGTTGTGAGCTAAAAAGAAAAATAAAGTGTAAAAACAAGGCAAAAAGCTGAAAAATAAGAAGAAAGAACCCAGTAAATCTTAAAATAGGAAAAAGGGAGAATGAGGTGAAAATTACAGAGTTGGTACGGCAAAATTGTAGAAAAATGCACTATCAAGGCAGGCCTTTAGTCACTATGCTCTAAAAATACCATACCAAAGCCCCCTGAGCTTACGTTATATGTATAAAAATCCTAAAGTGATCCTAGTCTAGTTAGTTGAATGTCTTACTCATGAATACAGGGGAAAGCCTATGGTATTAGGCATGATACATGAATATCATTTGGGAGAGTACGTGATTTTGCATAGTCCCAAGGTCATACATAAAAACATCATTGAGTGTTAGATATGAGACTTCTTTTTGTAAGGGCACTTGTATTACATTGTTAGCATTAGACATGTTTAGTGATTGTGGATTGTTGATAGTACCTCACTTGTCATAGTTTGGTTATCTACATGCACTGATATGTATTGGTATTGCTAGATAGTTTTGTGATCATGTTTTTATAAGTTGGTATGCATATTTGAGCTTGTGATTTATGTGATGTATGTCATCAGGTTGAGGTTTGTGTGTTACTGTATTATCTATGTAGATTGAGTCCGTAGCTTGAGGACAAGCAATAATTTTAAGTTGAAGTGTTGATGTGCTGTTAAAATACAACACTTTTATTGCTTAAAACTTAGAATTTTGTGTGTTCTCAATGCGATATTAATTAGTTTTGTGTGTTTTTATGTTATATTATAGGATTATAGGTTTATCCTTGATTTTGGGAAGGAGTGCAGAAGTTGCTGAATTTTGCTGCTATACGAGACCTCTTTACGGGCTATAGTTCATTCTACGGATCATAAAGTTGTTTCGTGAACAACTACAATAAGGGCCTATTTTGTTGAAGTAGATTCTACGAACATGCAAATGAGTTGTGGATTGATTTATGAGTCATAGAAGATGGTTGGTGCCTTGAGGATCAGAAAGTAGGACTTTCTAAATATTCATCAGACGAAACCCCCTTCGGGGTCGTAAACTTCTTTATGAATCATAGAGGGGTTTCGTAGAGTGGAAGTCCAAATTTCTAGCAGCTGTGTACGAGACCCCGATTATGGATGCAATACAGCTCGTAAACCCCTTTCATATGGCGTGTCGACTAGTTCTCCTATTCTATTTAGGACTTGTATTTTACTTATTATAAATAGGTTTTTGAAGTTATCTTCTAGAATTTTTCACCTAGTACTCAGAAAGCTCAGTAATTAGAAAGAGAAAATGGTGAGATTACTTTGGAGAGTCCTTGAGAACACTTGTGTTTGAATTTCATCTTGAAGCATGTGATTCATATTGATGTTGGATTTGCTTATTCTTAATTCTATTGTGTAAGTGTTCAATTATGTTTTCTCAATCCATAATTCTTGCATCTACACAAAGCATAAGTTGATAAATCCACAACTAGGGTTGTGGGAACCATGAAGAACTAACAAAGTACAATTGAATAATTTATAATTCTTGGAAGGTGTGTATTCATGTATTAATTAACTCTCTTCATTTTGCATAGTTTATGATGGTGACCAACATTAGAACCTGCCTATTATTACTGACCGGACTAAGGTAGTCATGAATAGGAAAAAAGATTAATTAATAAGATTCGACTGATGTGTTCTCGTCTAATCAACCAAATAAGGCCAAGGGGTGATTGTGTTGGGAATAATAGGTAAGTGTTAGTAATGCACACTATGGATATGGGCCAAGTCGTATAGTGAAATTCACCTCTCACCTTTGACCAAAGGGCTTGGTTAACTTAACTTACCATCTTGCATGCTACACAGTAAAAAAGGATTAGGTTATCCAATGATACTGTGTTGGGGAATCATGGGGAACACAATATCCTAGTTAACCACTCGAATTGCAGTCATTGAATTCTCTTGAGTCTACATATTCCCTGTGGGTTTGACCCTAACCTTTGTTAGGTTCTATATCTTGACAGCAACCACTTTATCCTCTAAAAGGATGTGTTACTTGGGCGACATCATAAGTTGATTAAACTAGTTTAAAACTCAAAATACCAAAACAATCCTTGGTAACTCTAAAAATTATTATGAGACCATTTCCAGCAAAAGTTTCACCATCCAGAACTACTAGAATAGTTGGAATTATGGTTTGAGCCTCCGAACTCTGAATGTTGACCAAAGTCAATCTTTTGTTCCAAAAATGATAAAATGCAATCTTGGGTCTTAAAACATCATTTTAACTCTGAATCTAGTTCTACAACTTCCTTTAGTTTCATTTTGATGTTTAGGAGCTAATGGATCTAACATATCTCCAACTCAACACATAAAGCTCAAAATAATCTAAAAACTCATTTTTTCAATAACTTAAATTTCCAAAAAGGACAAAACTCATATTTTCAGCTTTTAAAACTCAGGATTCCAGTTCAAACTATTCAAATAGTTCAAAATAAGTCCAACTCAACTTATGAAGGGCAAAACAATAATTTTCATAGATAAGGCCAAAAGACCAACCAGGTCATTACAATTTAGACTTTGAGACTATTGAGGTATCCCACAACTACAGTGATATTATGCAAGCAACCTCATGGTCAAGAGGGAGATCCAAGAGCTTTCACTATTCCTCATACCATTGGGTTATTTCAATTTGCAAAGGCATTGTGTGATTTGGGTGCTAGTATCAATTTAATGCCTTATGCCATTTTTAAACAACTTGGGCTAGGGAAATCTACACCAACCATGACGCTCTCCTCGTATTAGACCATACTTTCAAATGGCGTATTGGGATTTATATGATATGTTGATGAAGGTTGGTAAATTTATTTTTTCAGCTAATTTTGTAATTTTTGATTGTGAAGTGGATGTTGAAGTTCCTATCATTCTTGTTAGACCATTTTTAGGTACCAGGAGAGATCTAGTAGATGTTAAGTGTAGGGAGTTAAAATTTCGAGTGAATGGTGAAGAAGTAACTTTAATGTTTTCAAACCCATGAGGCAATTGAATGACCTTCAATCTCTCTTTCATTGATGTGGTAGATGATATGATTGCTAGTGTGAGTGATGTGATGATTCTTGGTAAATTATTGGCTGCAGTGTTATTGAACTATTATGATAAAGAGATTGAGAATTATGATGAAGTGGTTGTAGTATTGTCAGACTTAGAGTCACATTTAAAGACTTTTCCAAAGCATGATCTTGATTTGAAGAACTGGGAATCACCTGTTGTAAAGCCATCTATTGATGAACTACTAAAGCTTGAGCTGAAAATTCTTCCCCCTCATCTTCTCTATGCTTTCTAGGGTGGAAATAGAATATTATTGGTTATTATTGCAGCTGATCTTTTTGATTGGCAAATTGAAGCTCTAGTTGATGTGTATAAAATGTTTTTCAAGGCTATTGGGTGGATAATTATGGATATTATGGGTATTTCATCATGTCTTTTACCCACAAAACTAAGGTTGTTGATGATTGCAAGTCTAGTGTTCAACACCAAAAGAGGTTGAACCCTCTTATGCAAAAAGTTGTTAAAAAAGAAATTACCAAGTGGCTTGATGTCGGGGTTATCTAACCCATTTTGGATAGTAATTAAGTCAGTATTATACAATTTGTGACAAATAAAGGGGGCATGACCGTTGTTCCTAATGAGAAAGGTAATCTAATCCTAACATATTCGGTTATTTGATGGTGTATTTGTATGGATTACCAGAAGTTGAATCTCGCAACTGAGAAAGACCATTTTTCTATGCCATTTATGGATCAAATGCTTTTGTTTAACAGGTATAGGATGGTATTGTTTTTATGGTGGGTATTATGGTTACAGTTATATTTCTCTAGCCCTTGAAGATCAAGAGAAAACTACCTTCATATGCCCATATTATACCTTTGTATTTTGGAGAAGGTTGTTTGGCTTAAGCAATGCACCCGCTACCTTCTAATGGTGTATGCTATCTATTTTTATTGATATAGTTGAAGACACTATGGAGGTATTTATGGATGATTCTTTAGTTATGGGTGACATATTTGAATCTTTCCTTAAGAATGTTAGAAAAGTTTTGCAAAGGTGTGTTAATTCTAATCTTGTCCTTAAATGGATGGATGATTCTTTAGTTATGGGTGACATATTTGAATCTTTCCTTAAGAATGTTAGAAAAGTTTTGCAAAGGTGTGTTAATTCTAACCTTGTCCTTAAATGGGAAAAATACTACTTCATGGTGAAGGAGGACATTGTATTGGGTCATAAGATTTTAGGTATAGTTATTCAGGTTAGTCAAACAAGGGTAGAGGTAATTGCCTTGTTGCCTCTGCCTATCTCTATCAAAGGTGTTTGTAGTTTCTTAGGTTATTGGAGGTTTATCAAATATATCTCCAAAATTGCACAAATATTATGCAAGTTGCTTGAAGAGAATGTTGTAGTTATGTGTGTTGATGCGTGTATGAAGGCTATAGAATATTTGAAGGAAAAACTTATTTCAACACCTATTATAGTTGCAACTACTTGGAATCTTCCATTTTAATTAATGTGGTGATGGTAGTGGTGTATCTTTGGATGTTGTGTTGCATTAGAAAAAGGACAAGTTCTTCCATCCTATTTATTGTGCAAGTAAGACACTAGATTTGGCTCAAAAGAATTACACCATCATTGAACAAGAATTATTAGTTGTGGTGTATACATTTGAAAGTTTAGCGATCATCTCTTGGGCACTAAAGTGATTGATCATATGGATCATGCAATAGTAAGGTACTTGATCACTAAGAAAGACATAAAGCCTAGACTCACTCATTGTGTGGACTGAATGAGAACTAAGTAGATGATCATTTATCCAGGCTTGAGTCAAATAAAGAAGTGGTTGATGAGAATAACCTTGCTGATGCATTTCCAGATGAGTTGATCATGATGGTTCCAATGGAGCTTTACCTTTGTATACTAATGTTACTAACTTTGTGGTTTGCAGGATTATTCCTAATGGGTTAAAACCATACCAAGTGAAGCAATTTATCTTTGATGCCAAAAAGTATTATTAGGATGAACCTTATTTATTTTGGAAGTGTGCTAATAATTTTATAAGGTGTGTGTATAAAAGAGGAAACACAAGCTATCCTTGATGTTAGTCATGGATCTCTAGTGGGAGGTCGTCATGGTAGTGTCTGAGTAGCAGTAAAGGTGCTTCAATGTGGTTATTATTACCCTACTCTATATCATGACGTAACACCATGGCAAAGCGGTATGTCAAATTCGAAAAACAAGGTAATATCTCCCATAGGCATAAATTGCCTCTTACTCTTATTTTGGAAATTGAATTGTTTGATATATGGGGCATTGATTTTATGGCACCATTTGTGTGTTTATACGGGAACAAATTTATCTTGGTGGATACAAACTATGTATCAAATGGGTGGAAGCAATAACATTACCTCAAAATGATAGGCGTAGTGTTCATTTTCATAAGAAAAGTATCTTCACAAGGTTTGGCACACCGAGGGCTATTATTAGTGATGGGGGTTCTCATTTCTATAATCAAGTGTTCACATCTTTGCTAAGTAAGGGGTTAGGCACAAGGTGGAAACACCTTATCATCCCCAAACAAATGGAAAAGTTGAAATCTCCAATTAGAAAATTAAGAATATTTTGGCCAAGATCGTAAATTCTAGTACAGTTGATTGGATATGGAAGTTGGATGATGCTCTTTGGGCATATGGTACAACTTTTAAAAAACCTATTGGAATGTCTCCATAACATCTAGTGTTTGGGAATTCTTTCCATCTACCCATTGAGCTTAAGCAAAAGCTTCTTGGGCTTCGAGAGCTATTAATCTAAATTGGGGAAGGTGGTTCACGAGATAGTGTTGATCATTTCCATGCCTTTAAAGAATTTCACCTATTTGCTTATGAAAGTTCAACTCTATGCAAGGACAAGTTCAAGAAGTAGCATGATCCTAAAATTTTACACCTATAGTTTAGATTTAGTGATATTGTATTGATCTTTAATTTTCAATTGAAACTCTTCTTGGGAAAGCTTTAGTCCAATGGTTAGGTCCTTTCAAAGTGATCCATGTTTTTGGGAATGTTGTAGTTGGACTTGAAACAAGGATAAGTAGAGATTCAAAGTCAATGGGCAAAGGTTGAAGATTTACTTGGGTGTTGCTTCAAGAGTGGCTATGATAGATGTGGTTTACTTGGTTAGTGCTTGAAAGCATGGGAAGTTCATGCCACAAGGTTAAATAAGGAACTTTTTTCGAGGTAACCTATCTTTTTCATGGGTTTTAAGTAATATATGTTGAATGTGCAAGTTGACGAGGAGAAACATGCTGCAAATGAAGATCGACAAGGTATATTTCAAGTTGGCGACTGGCCAATCCATTATGGTGAGGTACCTGAGCTCTCCTTTTAGGAGTCTAAAATGCCCCCATGGATACTAGAAGGATTAGATAGCAACTCACCTTTAGGAAATGCGCCGAATGTCTTCTGCTAAGATGATTCGTCATGCTGATTTAGACTGCAAATTGGATACAACACTTAAGAGAAAGATGAACTAAAGTAGGATTTTGTATCTTGCTAAGGGCCTTTGTGGATCCCAATCTCACTCTTAAGCCTACCTTAGGACAAAATGGGTGAGTTGATTCTCAATGGCTAACTCACCAATTCAATAAACAATTTTAGTCACCTCGCCAAACTGAATTGGCTGGTTTAGGGTAAGTGGTCAGTCTTTGTTTAACAGACCTCCACCCTACCCATCAAATATTTTGTGTTTCCCTAGATTTTCTCTCTTCTCCTTAACCCCTTCATATTCTGCAGCTTAGTTTTTTGATTTTAGCTAGCTTTTCACATGATTTCTTACGAATTTCATTTTTTAGCAACTTCAAATTTTAGCACCTGCTCTTGCTTACTATAGAGGTTAGTTTTCTTTTAAGTTTATTTTCTTCCATTCTTTGTCATTATTAGTGAAGTTCATGCTCAACTATGCTTGTGAATGATTGGTTAGTGTATGGACTGTTGATCAGTTGTCAAAATTAGTCTTTGTTCTTCTTGAAACCCTAGAATTGTGTTTTATTTGCGCATATGAGCATGCTTCCCGCATTTGGTCTTAAATTCTTAATACGTATACTTGGGTTTGAGTTTAACTGCTCAAAAGTATTGATGGATACTTTCCTTTGCTATAGGTTTGCGTATATTATGGAGATCATAGATAATTTGATTTAAAATTATCTATGGTGGATGTTTGAAATTATCGACCATGGCTTTAATTTGATGATTTGTTTAATGGATTATTATTGGACTAGTATAGTGTACTAAATTCAAATCATTTTCCCGATGATGGATTAGCGATGACTTTCTTGTCAGTGATTCGCCCTTTCAGGTACTAGCTCACATTTCCTAGCTTTCTCAGGCATTGAAGTATCTGGATCACTTGGTGAGCTACTATAGCTTATCTGAGTTGATTCGGCTACTCTCTTAAATCCCCCTGACCTCACCTGTTATGCCTACGTATTTCTGAAACTTACCGGATGATTTGGCGAGTTTTGCCACCTCATCAATTGGATTTGGCAACTTACATTTTAGGTTTGGTTCTTGCCAACTTTTTCAATCTAATGTTAGAAACTTTTGGGATAGGTTGGTGAGCATGACTTTTCTTGCCAAACCGATTTGGCAACTCACCAACCTAGTTTGCGAGATACAACATTAGTTTTTTCCTATGTGATTTTTGCATCTATTTTCAATCAAATTTCAACTAAACTTTCACCTAATCGTCTTTCATGGTATTATTTTGAAGATATCGCTAGACCCAAGAAGCCAGTATGATGATTAATATATGGGATCAAGGTTCGAGCTTAAAGAGACTTGGGAGGCATTATTAGAGAGTTTAGGTCTACACAGGCTGCCTCACATAGACAAAAGCACACAAGGGAGTCTGAGGTGGATAAAGGAAAGGAAAAATGGCCCACAGTTAAGACACAACATTCAGATTTAGACTCCAACTTGATCGAGGTACATTGGACAGATAATGACGAGTCCAAGCAAGAACAAAATCCACCCTAGCACATCCACCAGAGGCACCACTACCACAACTCAATGTAGACATCCCTCAGCCCTTGGAATGTACATGTATAGAGATGTATATACAGGCTACCTTGTGTAGACAAAAGCACAAAAGGGAGTATGAGGTGGATAAAGGAAAGGAAAATGGCCTATGGTTGAGACACAACATTTAGATTTGGACTCCCACTTGATCGAGGTACATTGGACAAATGATGACGAGTCCGAGCAAAAACAAAATCCACCCTAGCACATACACCAGAGGCACCACTACCACAACTCAATGTAGACATCCCTCAGCCCTTGGAATATACATGTATAGAGATGTATTCCAAGACAATCCATGTCCTGCTAGTTGATTTACCACCATGAATAGTGCCAGTTATTGCCTTGTGATTTATGAATTACCTTAAAGTCATGAGTTTGTATACAGGTCTTTAGGAGAGGCGGCTATCAACTAATAGGGTTATCGAACAGTGTCCCAAAATTTGACAATCTATTAAATTTAGCTAGTTTGAGTTATTCATTAGGTTGCACACTCCATATATTCCTTTTTGGGTTCAGGAGTTCTATAAAGCCTACATTGTACAACTTTTGAAACCCAAAAAGGGAGTGCCACCAAAGCCACTCTACATTGTTGAGGTTTAAGGTAAAGAAGTATAATGTGGGCTATCCAGCAATAATGAGGTCCTAGGCTAGATAATTTTGGATCGTGATAGCTTCTAGGCCAAATTAGCCAGGCATTTGAATTAGCTGTAAGGTTTTCTCGCACCTCTATTGTCTAATTCTACACCCGCGTGGACTGGAGATGGAGATTTTATTGAGAAGCAAAACATCAACCTTGTCGCTCGCTAATGGTTTAGATTTATTGACAACATATTAATGCGATCATAGAATGAGTCCATTATTTATCATACAAAGGCGGCTCTGCTGGGTTATATTATTGATCGGGTGCAATTAAATTTGGGTGATATTATCATAGATATTTGTGATGGTGAGGTAGTAGAAGAGCATGTTACCATTTCCCGTCCTCATCACCTAGTTATGTTTATTGCTCGGGGTCCCATTTATTGAGGCCATTGATGTTTAGGTTACCCTAGCCACTTTGAGTGATATTTATGGAATTGATGCATATTATTTGACAAATATGGAGGCTTAGAAGAGGCTGCCTCTTGAGGATACTAAACTTATCATCAATCTTGCTGCACTTAAGACTAAGCCACAAATCTCAAAGACACCATCCATTGTGCCTCCGGATGCAGCCTCGACTGCTCCATCTACCACAGTGTCCACCTCTACAGCTACACTGCTTACATCTTTGGTACCTCTTATATCTACTAGTTCTAGGCTACCCTTGACTTAGGTCATGATTTACCAGATGGGTGATGTTACCTATTCCAGTTACGTTTGTACCTCCAGCCTTGAATTTTGAGTATCTATTATGATTGTGTAGGCTATTGCAGTTAGCTATTACTCTATTACAGATAGAGTTTGCTGATCATCACTAATCTTATTCGAATTTTCCTTGAGGATGGATTGCCTTACATGCTGCATCAAGAAGCTGGAGAAGTCCTCGACTAGTTCTTAGCTCACATTTCCTAGCTTTCTCAGGCATTGAAGTATCTGGATCACTTGGTGAGCTACTATAGCTTATCTGAGTTGATTCGGCTACTCTCTTAAATCCCCCTGACCTCACCTGTTTTGGAGGGATGTAGATAAGCTACATGCCATGGATATATCCATGCTTTGGGGGGTGTTAAGGTTCCACCTGAGTAATCAGTTCAACCACTCAGATCTACTCAGTAACTCGCATTAGCTTTTTCCTTTAATTTTTGTAGTTGTTAGCGGTAGTAGGTATTGGGTAGTAAGGCTGAGGATGATGTCTTACTTGTGATGACCGATAAGAAGGATTTTTCCAAACCAAAGCATGCACAAGAGGAAACATATATAGGTCCCAAAATTTGGAGGATGCATAACTTTAGACTGCTTTGGCTTGTTCATTTAAAAATGTGCCCATTTAGCCTGCTGTTGTTGATCCTATTTTGATTACCGATCCCCCCGAGACCATTATGCAATGTGATCCTCCATCCTTCAGACTTAGCTTAAGAGAGGCACTCTTACTCTTATTTTTTCATTTTATTTATTTTTATTATATTTTTATTTTTAGCATTGAGGATACTTCTATTATTTTTAGTGCATATGGTGGCTAATGCCTAATAAATTTGCTTGCATATATTTGTTTACATTCATCACTTTTGGTCTGTATATATTTATTAGTTTTAGTTGTGGTTTATCTCATTTATCAGTTTTATTGTTTACCTTTGGGATCTTATTATTGTGGGTTGTGTCAATTGATGATGTCCTATGATGGACTGAGTGTGATATTTGATAGTCATTCATGGTGAAGTCTAATTAACCACTTATTTAATGTTGAACTTGTGGGTTTCAAAAATGTGCACAAAATATTTTTGATGTTCTCTTATACATCTGTGTGTCAATCATAATTGATATTGATGTCTTGAATGGTGTTTGTGATAAACAATATGCTAAGGTTGATCTAATGAGGTACTATATGTTGCATAAGCCATGTGTGGACTCATAGCATTTTTTTGTGACTAAGTATGCTACCTATTTTGAGTCTTGCGATGATCATTGCACTTGAACAAACACAATTGGTTAAATAATGGTGATAATTATGTTTGCAAGCCATGTGTAGTTAGGTTTACTTTGAAAAATGCTTGATGAAACTCAAAACTTTCTCGGTTGGTCCAATCAATTGATATTTATGCAGGAAAGAAAGGATCTTAGGCATTTTCTTTGAGTGAGAACCACAAATTGTATCATGACCATCATTTTGGTGTTTTGTCCCTATGAAATTGTGATTATAGATTGACACCATTTAAGCCTAACCTGTCCTTCTTATGGAACTTGAACAAAAATTTAAACCCAATTTGTGGTAGAAAAATACTCTTTTTTCCCTACCTATATCCGTCTTAGTCTATTGGCTTGGTATAAAAGTTCATCTTTAGGCCAAAAACCTATGGTGGGGGTGTGGCAGCTGAAGAACAAACAGAATCAGGTGTAAAGCTGATAAAACTTGTTCCTAGGAATGGCAAATTGGTCTAGAAAAGTCTTGAACACCTCCCTTCTATGTAAAAAAAAATGGAAAATGGAGTCTATTTTCTTGGACATATGTTTGGCATAGTTGTTGCTGTCAATAAAAAAGAGGTGTTCGAAAGTATTGTGAAGGATTGAAAGAATTAGTGTAAACAGAACAAAGTTGATTTACTGAATCAAAGAAATACAAGTGTGATATGGAGTCATAAGTTATGAACGTTGAGTCACTATTCCATAATCTTAACCGAATCTTTGCACTTAGCCCTATTACAAGCCAAAAAGCTCTTTCTGATCCTTCATGAACTAATTGATAGGTTGATTGGAAGATAAAGGCAAGTCCATGAGAGGATGTTGGGCATGTTTTCTTATATTAGGGAGTGTGAGTGTTGATTGTAATTCTCATGCTTATTTTGACATCAAATTTGTGAGATAGTGGAATCTTTGTTGGAGTGCGAGGGATGTCGCACCATTGTTAAACATGAATTCACCACTGATGTATGTTTTTGTTAGTAAGGGCTAAAAGTGGCAAATACTAGTCATAGTTTGAGGCTCAGAGTGTAACAGTGATGCTTTGCATGATTAGCAAGCCTTGCATAGTGTAACGCCTTGCATGTTGAAAAATAATGTAAAGTGCAACGCATAAAGAAATCAAGAAATTTGAAAGGTAATGTATGAGCCAAATCTACGGCTCATGGGTCAGTTCATGTCCCATAGACCAGGCTCGTGCATTGGCGGTGCAACGGTGAAAAATTTATCAAGTGTAAGTGGAGTTTACGAAGAGGGTTTATGATGAATAAATAGAACTGTGGACCATGCTTTATGCCCATGGTTCAAGGGTGCGATTTCCAATAGCCTAAGATTGGGTACCACTAATGTAATATCTCTTTGGAGGGATGTAGATAAGCTACATGCCATGGATATATCCATGCTTTGGGGGGTGTTAAGGTTCCACCTGAGTAATCAGTTCAACCACTCAGATATGAAGGTTTATATAGGCTCTAGTTAGTGGTCACATAATGATGGTCTAAATTGGTGGAAAATTGGTTTTTGAAGTTCACAGTACTATTGGCTCATTTACGAGTCATAAATTGGATCATAGACTGGTTTTCAGAAACTTTCCTAATGGTTCCAAATATCAGTGGGATGAGACACAATTCAACGACACGTGGTCTAAATTATGACCTACAATTGGGGGTTCGTAGTTTGGGTTTGGCAGATTTTATAAGGGGCATTTCTTTTACCTTTCCTTATATATTACACCTATGTTATGTTTAGGCCCCAAGTTAGCCCCTTTCCCTATTACTCCTCAAACTCATTTCATTTCCCCCCTTTCTAAAAATAACATATGTATAGAATCCTCCAAGACTTCTCTAAGTCCCAAGTGTAGAAAGGAAGCTAGAGTTTTGGAATTTCTTACATCTTTTTCATATTTCCTTCACCAAATCACAACAAGGTATATGGGTTTGATTTATGGGGACCTTCCCTCCACAAAGCTCATGTTTCCTAATGAATATTATTGAATTTCATTAAAATGCATTAAATCATGAGTTTCATGATGCATTCCTAGTTATATGAAGTACACAAATACTATGTCATGATTTATGATGATTATTATGTTGAAATTCTTGTTTTATCTAACTAGTGTTCTTTTAAGGACATGGTGGGTTGTTTGAAATGCTTTTTTAAATTATCATAATCTATCTCATTTATGTACGTTACTTTCCAAATTCATGATTTCAAGCATACGAGCATGAAACCACGATGTTTTGAACTAAGATTACATTATGAAGTAAGACAAAAGGTTTTCACTTGTGGTATGTAATTAAGTTCATGAATGGTAAGGGCTACTTATTATGCTATGAATGTTTGGGATTTCTATGAAATTTATGCAAGACTATGATGCCCTTTTATTGCTATTATGACACACCCTCTTGTGAAAGGAAACTGCTCACTTGAAGAGGTTAGGGATTTTAATAAGCTACTCTTATCATGATCCTATGGTTCTCAAGCCTATGTATGTTATGGTTATGCTTATGTTTACGCATTCTGTGGGACTAGACTTAGCACCGAATAGGATTTAGGATGAGGGACTATCCCCAATGATCCTTATATAAATCCTTACTTCTCATAACTGTAACATCCCTCATGTTTATAGTCTTAGGAAACTATGAATTGTGATTTTTGCTGACAGGTTGATCGTATGATCCACTCTATGGCCCATAGATGCAATCACGAGTGATAGGTGCCCTCACCTAAAGTGCCCAATGAAATTTTTATCACAAAATTGAAGAAATTCTAGAAGTTAATTTACAAGTTAGCAGATGGTCACCATATAAGGAACCACAACCAATTAATAGGTCACATAGGTGGAGGCTTTAAGGAACCAAAAATTTGTCTAAGTTTAGAGTCTAACTACGAAGGGTTCTATGACCCGTAAATTCAGCCATAAGTCATGTTGCATATTTGTGGGTCTGAAGCTGCAATTCTAGTAGCTCAACTTTTGTGACACCCATAACCTACGAGGCAAGATACGAGCCATAAGTTGATCCACAACCCGTAGAAGGAGTTTCATGGACGACTCTGACAATATTTAATGAAGGGTGTTTTTGACTTTTCCAATCCATCTAAGTACTAAACTATGTCATTTTGGCTTCTCTAACTACCCTAACCAACTTAACCTCTACAAAGTCCAATTCTAACTCATTTAACGACTTTAATTCCCAAATTTCTCTCAAGGTTTTCCAATATTTCTCTCTTTTTAAGTCAAGGGTTCCATTGAAGCTAAAGCTTGAAAGTTTGAGTAAGGATTTCTAGATTTTTCTTTCTCAATTTTAAGGATTCTACTTGAGTTATGAAGGGCTTCATTCATGGGTCAATTCCATTCATGAAGCCAAATCTAAAACGTTCTTTTATCAATGTTTTATGATGATTTCTCATGGGCCTTTAAATTATTCCTAATGCATTGATTATGATTCCTATATGAAGATTATGACTAATTATGCATAAATTATGATGAATTTCATGATATATATGATTTTTAAGCAAAAGTGTGTGATCTTAAAGTTTGCATGATTAGGGATTAATGACTTGATGTGAGTTACTTTGTTAATCATCTAATTTGATTTTAATTGCACGTGTTCTCTAAGAAACCTACTAAATTGTATGATTTTGACTCAAATGTCTATTAGCCCACACTTTAACCTACTTTCCTATGATAAAGCTATGTATTTTAATGCCTATGATCTCAAGTATGAAAAGCATATTTTAAATGATGATAATGATGTTGTGAAAGCTACGATGATACTATGATAAAGGGTGATGAAAGCCTTAATATTTATGATGTTGTTAAGGTGGGAATGTCTACCCACACTATGATGAAAACAAGTAGATGGACTATTCTTATGACATGTTGTTTTTTGAAAGACTATGTTGACTATTTTGAAAGCTATTAGAGTATAATTTTAATGAAGTACGATCTATGTTGAAAGCTATGTATATGTATGATTTATGTATTCTGTGGGATATGACTTAGCAACAAGTGACTTGTGTGAGAGGGACTATCTCCAAGGGTCCTTATATAATTCCTCAAGTCCCACAACTATGTGCCACCATAGGAATGATGTTCATGTTTTATGCTATAAAGGTGTGCTATTGGATCTAATTAGTTTAAATGATGGACACTTACCATGACAGAATAGAGCCTAACGGGTGGGGTCAAATGATGGTTCTCACCATACTAGGATAGAGCCTATAGGGTGGAATCGAGTTTACCCTGGTAAAGTAAACTCCTCTTACCTTGATGTAGAGTGAACATCGGGATTTCATATAATTATGTACATGGTCTTGTGAATGTAAGTTATGTTGTTATTCACACATATGTATTCTAAGGTTAAGAATTGATTTATGATGCTTCTTCTCATAATTATTTAAATTGCATGGTCATACATATTGTGTCCTTATCCTACTTATCATGATTATGCATATTGATATTTTTGTGATGTCCATTGATTCATGGCATAGCTACATACTTAGTCTATTCTATGTGCTAATGCCTACTTCTTTACCTGCATGAACTAACCATGTGGGAAGAGACGATGATGAGATTGTTCCATTTGGTGGCTAGATTCAGATCTCGAGGTTGAAGACTCATTGGTAAGTTCCTATGCTCTGGGAACAAGCCCTATGATATTTTCTTTTATGTTGAGACTTTAGAACTTTTATCCTTTGATGTATGTCTTAAGGGTGAACTAATAAACTATGTGTGACTCCATGCCAAGATCTGTGATGTAGAGGCATGAATTGGACCTTAATCGATTGATGTATATTCCCTTATGGGAATATGATAACCTTACATTTTATGTACTTCCTCTTGCTTATTCTCCTGTATGCTTATTTTACCTTGTGAATGCTTACTATATGAACACGAGGCTTGGATGGGATGCCTTCTGGTGTCACATTCATCCTGTCATGGCTAGGTAGTAGCTTCGGGTCATGACAATAAATATGTGATACCATAGGATTATATATTAACTAGAGGATCCATGTATAGCTCTATGTTTATGACACCCATAGAAAAGGCAAGGTCGTAAGGTGAGGGTATAGTCTACCTTGGTAAGTAAGATACTCCTTTTTCGATAGGGAGGCAACATTGAGATTTCGTGTAGTATCTCACATGGTCTTAGTATTGGTTAAGGTTGCCTACCACATATGCATATGGTATGCTATGAAATAACATCCTTTTATGTATGTTTTAGATAAGGCATTGATCATTCATTTCATATAAGTTTATCACCTTTGATAGAATTATGCATCTTGGCAATATTGATGAGTTTATCACCTTTGATAGAATTATGCATCTTGGCTATATTGATGCATGATTTCCTTGTTATATTCCATCCCATATACATAGTATATTCAATACTAATAAGGCATGCTTTTGCTACATGATTTAACTATGTAGGGACCAGAGCTCCTTCCCATCCACCTTCTCTTGGCTAGTTTGAGTCGTGAAGACTTTGTTTGTGGTGACTCTTCTAGTTTTAAGGTGATAGCCATCTTCTATCTAGTGTTATTATGTTAAGACATTGATATTTTTACTACTCCTCTTTGAGGGTGAGCTTGGGACTTGTCTTGGCCCGGATATATCAATCACTTAGAGATATTGTTGGATAGTATGCTATATATGTATGCGGCAAATCTTGTATCTATTGTGAATTTTTCTTAGTCCCTCTCCCATGCTTTTTGTTGCTTATAGTACTATTAGTACGATGGTGAAATTCCTAAGGCCTAACTTTCCATAGAGTGTGTCCCATGACTCTTTTCCTTAGAATTATTTATTCTGATTGAACAGTTGAGATTCTTTAGTCTTTTACTCCATAGAGTCTGACCTAAGTCGTAATACCTTAGAACTACTTTGTGATTATTGGTTTATGTTCTCTTATGAATAATGTACCTAATAAATGTTATGATGTTGTTATGGGGTATCTCGGGGTCCTTCATAGGCTCAGGTGGTGACAAGCTTGGTATCAAAGCGCTAGGTTTATCTATGGTCATTGAAAATCAACCATACCATATCACATAGAGTCTTGTTCATGGTTGTGAAGCATGCTACAACTATGAATAAGAGGCTCTGCAACATTTAGGAAAATGGTTCACTTCTTTCATATTATATATCATGCCTTAGAACTTGTCTTATGAATTCCTATTTCTAATGACTTATATTTGATGTTTCTAAATAATGCGAAGAAGTAGGCAATCAAGGGTACCCGTTGCTGAGGAGGACCAAGTCTCTCCCGCCACGCAAGCTACCCAAGAGAAAAGGCCTACACATGTCGAGTACTAAAAAGTCATCATATTGTTGGCACAAGCGATGCCCAACCATGTTAATGTAGGGTCCCAAACTCTCATGCTCCAACTCCGGCTTCAAGGGTAAGGGACTTCACTAGAATAAACCCTCTAGAGTTCTATGGCTCTTAAGTGGAGGAAGACCCCTAAGTATTAATTAATGAGATGTACAAGGTCCTAGCCATAATAGGGTGAGTTTGGAGGAGAATATGGAACTAGCGGCCTATCAACTCAAAGGCCTAGCACAAATATGGTTCACTCAATGGAAGATGGGGAAGGTAGATGATAAGCCTATTCCTTGGGAGGAATCAAAGCCATCTTCATTGATCGTTTCTTCACTATTGAGCTAAGGGAAGCAGAGATGATGGGGTTCATGAACCTAAAGCAAGGTTCCATGATTGTGAAGGGGTATTCTTTCAAATTTAACAATCTCTCTAAGTATGATCCTCACTTGATTTTCCATCCTCAAGCAAGGATTCACAAATTTATATTGGGAGTATTTGACTTGGTCAATGAAGAGTTGCCACATTGCCATCCTCACAAGGGATATGGATATATCTTAGTTCATGACATATGCTGAACAACGTGAGGGAGAGAAAGTTTGGAATAGAAAGGTGGGGGAGTCCAAGAGGGCTTGCTATGAAGGTGGCTTCCAAGGTGCTACGGGCAGAGGAAATGGCCATTTCCATCAAGGCCAAGTGATCACACCCAAATTACACCTCTTAATCAAGGTATAAGCAGCCATTGTTCAGATATAAAACCTAACAATGGTTAGGGTCGATCCCACCAGTAATGTGGTCTAGACTTGGAGAAATTAAAGAAATTCAGATGAATTAATCGACTTACTTCCAAAAAAATGGTTTTTGATGTAAAAACAGTAATTTAAACCCAAACTAAGATCAATGACCAATGCACGTTTTGCTAATTCAGTGAGAGTAGTAACAAGGCTATTGTGTTCCCTATAAATTCTAATGCAGTATAACCTAATAATTTTAACCTTTTCTAGTATGTAGTATGCTGAACTGGTAATTTGTGTAACAGAATTCCTTGGGCTAGCAACTAGGCAAATGTCACAATGCAACTTGGGCCATCTAGGGGTGTCACATTACTAGCCCTTACCGTGTCCTATTAAATCCATCCCTTGGGCCTTTCAAGCTAATTAGACAAGTCTACTCAAGTTGAATATTGTTGTTTATCCCTTTTCCCATTCATTGCCCCTTTGGACCAGTGAGTAACATTAAGGCGAGTTCTAACATTAACCATCCATTAAAAAATATTCAAAATGGAGAAATAAATAATACATGCATGCACTCTTTCCAAGGAATACAAATTATTTAATTTTTACTTTGCTAGTTCTTCATGGTTCCCAAACCCTGTTTGCGGATTTTAGCTACTCAGGCTCATTGTAGATGAAGAAGTCATGCTACGAATTTTCATAATCAAACACTTATAATGAATACTTGAAGACCACGAATCCAAAATCTTCATTCAAATCACAATATCGAAATTTGAATGTAAATACAAAAGTTATCTTCTCAAATTCTCCAAGAACATGCTAAAATAAAGTGAGAATATGAAGTCTATAGCTTGGTACATCTAAAAATACCTAAAAACCATATTTATAATAAATGAAATCCAAATCCTAAACTAATTAGTAAAACTAGAATTGGCGCCTTCCACAAACTGAGTTACGAACAATATAAGCATTGATGACTCGTGGATTAGTGTTGTAAGTTGCATCCTTAAAAATTGTCTTCATTATATGAACTGCTCGCTACAGACCTTGAATTTATTTATGGACTGTAAGTTCCTTCATCCTGTTAACTTTCAACAACTATGCATATTCTCTGGGCCTCAAGTCATGAACTAGTGTACGGGTCATCAAACAAACTTCAACCTATCCTGGTAACTTATAAATTCAACTTCAGAAAAATAGGCCCTCACTAGTTCAAGACTACGAAACCTATCTACGTATTATGGATCAAACCAAGTACCATAGATGGTCTCGTAAAACCTCCAAAAAGCTGCAACTTGTATGAATCAACACAAAAACTCCTTGACTCTTGTAATCTTGAAAAATTAACATAGAAACACATCAAAATCTACTAGGATCACTTAAAGAACGCACAAAATTCTAAGATTAAAGCATTTAAAGTGTCATATTTTGGCGGCACATCAACATTCTCAACATAAAATTGTTGCTTGTCCTCAAGCAAAGGACTCAATCTAACATAAGCGGCACAACAAACATAGACGTTAATCTGATGGCATACATCATATCTTAGCCAATCATCGACATACATCCAAAATATTAGTGCATATACAAGAGAGTTATCAAACAAACACAAGTGCATTAATACATGATAGAGTAACATTGACCGATAAGGCAATGTAAGTAAGCAACAATCACTGAGATAGTCCATAATATAACAACGTAATTCAAGTGCCCTACCAAAAAGAAGTCTCATTTCTCACTTAAATAGCTGTATTTTTATTAAATTATAGGGACTGACAAAAATAGTCACACTCATAAATGATATTCAAACATTGTACACAATACAATAGGCTTGCCCCTATATTCATGACCATGACATTTGACTAGCTGAACTAGGATCACTACAGGACTTTCTTAGCTTGTAAAGTAGGCTCAGGGGGCTTGGTAAGATAATTTTGGAACATAGTGACTAATTTCCCTCCTTCAAATTGCGTTATTTCATACTTTGCCTTACCAACACTGGTATTTTAACTCACTGTCCCCTTTTCCTATTTCAAACACTTTTGAGTGCATTTATTCTACTTTTAGCTCATTGCCTTTTATTTTTCTCAATTTATTTTCTTTTCAGCTCACCTTTTGGCATTTATTTACTTTTCTGATACCCGTTTCATATTTTTTTCCTTTTTCATAGTATTAATATGCTTTCCTATTCATCTTGATGTGATTTCTTTGCAATAAGCACCCTTAACTAAGACTTTTGGCCTGAGTTGAGGTGCACAACATTTGACCTATTAACCAGTGCCACTTTTAGTACCCACCCTTTACTTAGGCTGTTAGCTTGAGTGAAGGTGCATGATATTTATGGAGGGACCAGAGCCAAAATCAAGATTTACACAAGCAAAAAGGTTCAGTGACTTAGGTATACGCAAAAGAAAGGGTACATGTATGGCTCAAACATTAGGATCAAGGGATACATACTACATTTGATTTGTTGTTTTAGGCTAAGTGGACTAATATGAACAACGACCTATGATCCTTTCTTACGAAGTAACCTATAGTCTTAGTCAGAGTAAAAAGGCAAGTTCTTGATTGAAACATTATATAAGAACTACACAATAAAGCTTGGACACACTTGGCACTAAATACATTGTCAATATAGACACTCAGATCATACTTTTTATCATATTTTAGCCCTATCTTATCAAAACAAACACTGTCAACTACCAATCCAACATAGTTGTCATCAAAACTACTTATCAACACATGATCAATTTAAAAAACAAGGGGGTACCATTTTTAAGTATTAACAAATATATGCCACAGATATCATTGTAATATGCTACTAATACTACTTATACATCCTACACGTTCCAGTTCAACAGAAAATAAATGTCCTTAGGGAAAGAACACTGGCAAGAAAATACCACAGACTAAAAAATTTGGGTGATAGAGCCCATGGTTACTCAGACTTCACCAAGACCTATAATCATCCACACCCATCAAAAAATCCCTGCATTGTCCTCAATGCAACAAAATAAACCAAAAGCTAATATAGGGGTCAAAAATGATCATACCTAGGTGGGTAAGCACTAGTATTGATACGTGAATCACCACTCTCAACCTGCTAGGTGGTCTTCACTGTCATAACAGTCTATTCTAAGGGTCTGGCACCCAATGCCATATGCTCATCTCGTGCACAACTTAGAACCTCACTCTCTATAGAGGCCTTTCAAGCAACCTCCATCTACACGCTCTCCAGCCTCTTAGTATGCCGCTTGGTAGCCTCAGAATCATCATCTCTTGTATGGCACCCCTTTCTAGAGGTGCGAGTTATGTGCTAATCAGTAAATAGGTCAAGCACCTCTGTAGTAATCTCTGGAATAGAAATTGTCAAAGGTGCTAGAGCCACTATTGTTATCTCATTACAGAGCTGATGGATCTCCATCCAGATGGTTGTAATGTCTGGAGTCTGAGTGGATCTGACATGATCCTCGACATGCCTCTTAAATGCATCAACATGACTATGTAGCAATGCTAATTTCTCCTCAAGTATGGTCTTATAGAGCTCCTGCATGCGCTCAGACTCGGAAATGCCTTGCAAACACAAGGCTGATCTGTCATAGTAACTGAGTCAACTGGGACTTACTGCGAACTTGGTGCTATACAAGATCCTGAATGGACTTCGTGGAGATAATAAACCATACCCGCAATTTGGCGACGAGAAGGCATGACTTCTGGTATAGTTGAAGAAGTAATAGTGGGCCCCCTATCTCTATCTTAATGTTAGTCTACAGGGGCCTCTTTGACTCATCTGCAGTAATAGCAGTGGTAGTAGTAAGGGCCTTCAGATATGGAGAATCAACGAACATCTCATGTAGTCGAACTATAGCATGTAATGCTCACTGTGGTGCCACTAGATATTCATCATTCTTTCTAATGCTAGTATCTTGGGTCCTCTGGATATCTATTATCGCCTCCAGATTGGGCATGATCTCCACTCCTACCTCTATATGTAGTTGTTACACCAAACAAGGGAATGATATCGAAGTGGATCTCCTTAAAGCACACTCACATGTCTCCTAAATAATACACAAAGCGAAGTCAATATCAGAGCCAACAATGATATTTGCAGCAAGTACTGCACAATCCACCATCAAGGTATTATCATTATGTGTTAGCTAGATCTGAGTATGAACCACTACCCACTAGAATTTGCTAGTGAAATTGAGTGAGGCCTTTACAATAGGTGGGGCAGAACGCCCAGTCGGCTTCCTAGCCGCGATAACCAATATGGTGGGAAATCTATCTCATTAAGGCAGCTTTTAAAACTGTATCTCTCATTAATACCCGATCTCTTGCTTGCCCCAATCTATAATCAAATTCAGTTGTAGTCAGGGGGTCTTGGTAGTCTGGACCAAACAAAAATATATGGATGGTGGTCTTTGATAAGTCAATCAGAACACCATGCACCAACATCCAGGTTAGTCTGCGTTGAGAAAGGGACTTTTTTTTCGCGTAGCCTCAAGTACAAAAGCAGTGTAGAAGGCATAGAACATGAACTAATAATGGGGAGTGCTTCCTCAACGGTGCTGCTAGCCAATCCAACCTTTATAAAGCCACAATTTCATAAAGAATCGGCAGATTATCCAGCCCTATTGTTACTATCTGAGGCTCCTCAAGTATGGTTTGAGTCTACTAGCCCATGTCATCTTGTTGAACATCCTCTATCTATATTTCTAACATGTCTTTGACTCACCAGTGTCTCAACTGCCTGGTTGTAGGAACTGGTGTTGGGATGGACCTTCTTGACTCTGGAGCTTGACTCATCATTTGAACTTGATCCATCTCTATTGAGGAAGTCTAATTGAGACCCCTCCCAGGAGTTTTCCATCTATATCGAGCTGTTCCTCTGTAAACCTCCCTCCTCGGACTAGGGAGGCTGTGGTGTTATGGTTGGTGGATAGGCTAGTAGTATTTTTCTAGACACTGCTCTAGTACATCATCACTTAATGCCCTCATCAGACGAATATCAAGCTCCTCTACAAAGACACTAGCCTCAAACTCCATCGACTTGTCACTGAGTCATCATGTAAAGCCTATATTTTATCATGTTTTAGTCATGGACCCATGGAATCTGCAAACACAACAATATAAGCACATAAGAGTTCTAAGGAATGCAAAAAGAAAAACATAAATTAATTAAACATTTTCACAGAAGAAACTACGAAGCCTCACCTACTAGTCGTAGAGTAAAGTATGGTCCATAGAAGGCCTTCGTGAAAATAGGGGAACAATGTTTTAAGTTACTGGAGTTGCACTTACGGACTCAGTGATGACTCATGGCTTAAACCACAAGTTGTAGACTAGGTCATAGGTAAAGAGTCAGAAATCTTATCAATTTGGTATTGGAAACCACAAACACTGTTTACGAGACGTAGTGTGAACTACGACTCGTAAACAGGTTCATCCTATTAACTTTTGGAAATTTGAAGTTGCCAATCCCCATTTTTAAGGGTAATTACGGTCCATGGATGAAAGCATTGGTCGTTAAAGACCCTTGTAATTTTGATGAAACAACAATTGAACTTCCTATGTCCAAATTCATTTCCAATACATCAATAACAAGCCTAAAATTTAGCAAGTGGCCAAGTCAACAAAGAATTTAAACAATCATACTCATACATAGACTAGTCCACATCATCAGGATACACAAAATTAATCAAAATTAAAGTACAATACCAGGTCAAATAGAGTCCAACATCCTCAACATACAACCAAAACATTCCAATCCAAACCTTTTCAGATTTAAATTACCATCCTACCCCTCATACACCAATTCAGTCTAAACCATCAGACATACCCTTCAAAGACCAATCAAAATCAAAATAAAAGTACAACATAGTGCATATAATGCCTATACTATCCGGTAAGCCATTTTCCATCACCTCTATTAAACATAATACCCTTGCTATATAATTCATGAAACCTTCATCACTGATTAGTCAAGATAATTCCATATAGTTCATATCATTAATAAGTACACAAGAAATCATATCGACTAGGAATGGGTACAATTATTCAACATAGTCCACGAGGCCAATAATGTCAATGAGACAGAAAATAACCCTCTCCTATCACCATCCAGTTTTAAGTAACCCTAGGGCATGAAAATCAACAAATTCGACTCTCCTTGATTTATATGCTAAACATTCTAACATTTGGAGGAATTAAAATGGACACATACTAGAATTTGTGAAAATATAGTAAAGAAAAGATGAAAATTGACGTAGGAAAAATCCCTAGGGCTTGCCATAACAGAGTATTGGTTGCCGAAAAATTCACCAGAAAGTATGAGTGGGTGTCAGAAGTTGTCGGAAGAAAGGAAGAAGGGGTATAATTTGGTTTATTTTGCAAATTATGAGAAAAATAAGAGGTAATTTGTTTTGACCACTCTTTAATCTTTTAATTGGGTCAAGTAAAAGTGGAATTTTCATTCCACAAAACTTTAATACCATGATTCTTCATTTTGTGGTTTTGAAAAGGCACTTTTAGGGCCTGACTTCTACGTATCCAACTACAAGTTGTAGAATATTCTAAGCCTCATAGATGGTGTCGTAGTTTCCCCCAATACTTAGCAAAATTTAAAGAAACTTACCATAAATTCATGAACCCTATTCACGGCTCGTAGTCTTTTCTATGGACCAAAAAGTTGGCTAGTGAATTGAAGTGTACAATTGTCTGCTCACTAGAAATGACTCTACGAGTAGTTCCATGAGCTATGGTTTAAACCACGATCCATATATTGGTTCGTAGAACAAAATTTTCTCAGTTTTGGTACTAGTTTACTGCCTTAACCCTGTTCCTGCACATTCTCAGTAAAATAAAATGTTACCCTATAGCTTTTTCAATCTGTGACTAAAATAGCAACCCAAAATATAAAAATTTAAACTACTTATGAGTCCAAAAACAAAAGTTAACACAAGTACATGAAAACTACAACTAGTATCTTAGGTTGCATACCAAGTAGTGCCTGATTTATTGTCGTGGCACGACTTGGTCTACTCAGTTACTCAAACTTCACTAAGTGTTTATACTTTCTTTGTCTTGACTTCATTAGCATTACAAAAGTATGATTTAATCCTTTGGCCATTGACCTTGAACCTCGTGCCATCCTTGTATTCTAGCTCAATAGTCCCATGGTTGAAAACATGTGTGACCTTGTATGGACACAACCGTTTGGACATGATTTTAACGGGAAACAACCTTAGCCTTGAATTGAACAATAAAATCAAGTCTCCTGGTGCGAACTGACGATCTTGAATGTGATGTTCATGGTGCATATTCATCTTCTACTTGTACAATACTAACCTCTCATATGCCCTTAATCAAAACTCATCAAGTTCATTGAGTTGGCTCAGCCTTGTGTTTGCAGCATCATTCTATCCAGATTTAGCTTTTTGAGTTCCCACATTACTTGTGCTCAAGATCTATAAGTAAGTGACAAGCTTTACCAAAAACAAGTTGGTAAAGAGACATACCTATGGGAGTCCTAAATGCAGTCTTGTATGCCCATAATATGTTATCTAACCTTTGCGACCAATCTGTCCAGTTTGCATTCACTATCTCGGATAAAATTTGGTTAATGTACCTATAGGATACCTCAACATGCTCACTTGTTTGAGGATGGTAAGGCATTGCAACTCTGTACTTCACCCCAAGTTTCTCTAGAGGAGCCTTGAACAACCTATTACAAAAATGGGAATCTTCTTCGCTTATGATCGCTTGAGGATTGCCAAACTGTGAGAAGATGTTTCATTTAAGAAATGCCATGACACTTTTACCTTCATTGTTAGGAAGTGTAACCACTTCCACCAATTTTAATACATAGTCCACAACAACCAAAATATACTTTTTCCCATAAGAACTGATGAATGATTCCATAAACTCTATACCCCAAACATTAAACAACTTAATCCCCAAGATGTGGTTAAGTTGGAGCTCATGATTTCGGGAAACTCTACCTTCTCTCTAGCATATATCGCAAGCTTGAATATAAACATAAGTATCTTAGTAGATGGTTGGCTACTAGTAGCCATACCGCAAGATTTTATGTGTCGTTCAAACTCCATTACGATGCCTACTGACCAATGATGAATGATAAGCCTCCAAAATGCTCATCATCTCCATCTCAAGAACACGATGACAAATAATTTCATTTACATTGACACCAAAACAAATATAGCTCATCAAACTTATTCACATTAGGAATAAACTTAATGCGCTGGTGAGAAGTCAAATCCGGTGGTACAACATCATTGACGAAGTAGTTTCCATAATTTGTGAACTATGATATCAAATCATATGATGCTGCTGATACTCTCTTATCAGTGTATGAGTCATCCATTTCCACCCCATCATTGAACTTTTCCATAGCCTCATCCTCGAGTGTGGAAAGGTGGTCAGCAACCTGATTCTCTGTTCCCTACCAGTCAATTACATAAAAATCAAACTCTTGGAGAAGAATTATCCACCAAATTAACCTTGGTTTAGCATCCTTCTTTGCTATCAAGTACCACAATGCCGATTGATCAATTTGTACATTGGCTTTGGTTCCCAAAAGATATGATCTTCACTTATCGTATGCAAAGACCACTACAAGTAACTCCTACTATAGAAACTAGTATGATCCAAGAAATGCCTTGCACCTTTTATAGAGATAGGTGGAGGGAGCTTCTCTATGACCTCAACCTTACCTCTATGAATACCTTTGATAGAGATCCTATGTCCCAACACAATAACATCCTTTACTATGAAGTGACAATTTTCCCAATTCAACGAAAGGTGACACTCCTCGTATCGCTTTAGCACGTCATGCAAATGACTCAAGCATTCTTCAAATAAATCTCCTACCATGCTGAAGTCATCCATAAATACTTCGATTGTATCCTCTACATAATCTGAGAAGATAGATATTATACATCACTTGAATTTAGCTTGTGAATTACACAATCTGAGTGACATCCTCTTTAATACAAAGGTGCCATAAGGACGTCTACAGGTCATCTTCTCTTGGTCCTCTGGAGTAATGGAAATCTGATTATAACCCGAATAACCATTAAGAAAATAGTACCAACCTTTACCTGCCAAGCTATCTAGCATCTAGTCTATGAACGACCTAGGGAAGTGATCCTTCTCTGTCAACACATTGAGTTTGTGATAGACCATGCAAATAGTCCAACCTACAACTTGTCTCATAGGAATCAACATATTGCTAGCATTAGGAACAATAGTAATACCTCCCTCCTTTGGAACACAGTGGACTAGACTCACTCATTCTGTCACGACCCAATCCCGTGGCCATGACTAGAGCCTGAATGGGGCTCCCAAACATAATCAAAAAGCCGAGTTACAACCAGATGACTTATATTTTTAAAAAATTTTGGCAGAGTTTCCTTTATTTTACGGACTATCCCAAAATAACCCTGCACATCAGAACATACCAACAGAGACCACATAGAATCAACAGAACAACATATATACATATACAGGCCGACAAGGCCGCCATGGCGGTTAAAGTCGCCCAACATACACATCATGCTAGTCTAGTCAAACGGACTGGGAACAACCCACACATATATGTCCACTAACTCTAAACATACTGACAAAATCATAAGATGGGACAGGACCCCACCGTACCCTCGAATAAATATATACAAAGCAACGAATGAGGGTACACTAAAAGTGGGCTCCAAAACATGGGGAGTACTCCAAACATCAGAAGGGGTCCTAAGCTGGAGGATCACCAAACTGTACGTCTGCACCTGCAGGCATGAACAACCTATTACAAAAATGGGAATCTTCTTCGAACATCAGAAGGGGTCCTAAGCTGGAGGATCACCAAACTGTACGTCTGCACCTGCAGGCATGAAACGCAGTTCCCGAAGAATGGGGGTCAATACAAAATACGTACTAAGTATGTAAAGTCGAATGTACAGAATATAAATCTGAGTAATAATAGAAACATAAGTATGGAAGGCAAATGCATATCCAAAAATATTAAAATGTTTACTTTCAAAATACAAATCATACATAGGGCACAAGAAATATGGTAGCCCGCCTGTCAATAGCGCCATAATACAATATAACACCAGAAAGTCTTAAATCTCCGAATCCCCATCATATATCACAACATAGAAATAGCATAAGTGATTCAGGCATTACGTATCGCCGTCCCTGTACTCACCCAAACACAGCAAAAAACCTAAGTGAGCCAGGCATTACATGTCACCTTCCCTGCACTCACCCAAATATAGCATAACACCGAAGTATATCATAATGTGCACGACAACCAACTGGCCCGGGCACCGTTGAATGATATCATAGTAGGCACGAGTGGAATAGTGAGTAATCATATGCATAAAATCATTGTCATAAAATCCAAAAGATAAATAAAGTAGCCATATTTGAAATCGAAAGAACAATTATTACATATTCTTTTAAAAGTTACTGAAATTACATAAAGGGCGTCGCGGGACACATGGACGAGTTGTGCTCGGATTGTGAGAATAGAGTTTCCTCGAGGCTCATATCATGGCCTATTGTAACTAAGGCATGCCGAAAAGAAAGGTTGCTTTACATACCTCAAACGCTCTCCAATATAATCCCAATGCAAGCTAAGTCCAATTACGCTTTGGGTTGCCCAAGGTCTACAAACAAATCATAAGTCGCCAAACATTAGCTAAAAGACTTCTTGGGCATTAAATTCTAACTTTGCCCTTAATTTTACAAAAATTTAGGCAGCATTTCTCCTGAAAATAGGCCACCCCGAGAATTCAACTCGGCCAATTAATCAACAACAACAACAACAACCTAGCAACATTAATAATTAATTAGAAAGGCAATACACAATAATAGCTCTCTTTTTCATCATCTTAACAATATTCATAAATTCGACTAGCACACCAACATACATATATGTGTGATTTCCAATCATTTCTTCACTCTACAATGACCATAATATACTAACTAGGCATCAATTCATAGTTCCAATACAACACAACACAACATACACATACCCATACAACCCCAAACATCTTCACATACAAATCACTTCCAACATTCCATATTTCATGATTTTCCTTCATTTTAACATACTACAACATGCTTACAGCCTTTATAACACATAAAACAAGATCAAATCTTACCTTTCCTCTTCAATTTCACAAGTGGGTTAGGGTTTCCAAAGGTGAGAAAATAGAGGGCTAATCACTCCAACAACACTTCCGCGCTTCTTAGGGACTTCAATATAGGGGTTTTGCATCAACAAATAATTTTTGGAATGGCTAGAGATGATTTTCCAATTTCTCTTGCTCTTGGCCGAGAGGTTTTTTGAAGTTCTTCAACTTTTGCTTCTTTTTTTTCTGAGTGTTAAATGATAAGGGAAATGAATTGGTCCTCTTATATATGTATATATATATAGGGATAGGCTTGGCTAGGTGTATATGGCCCACACCCTGCTTGTTTCAATTAAATTTTGACACTAAGTTGGTATTTGCACCACTTTACATAGTTCATGATTTCCAACTTCTAAAAATTCCACTTTTGGTCCCAAACTTTTCCTAGTTGATCCAATGAAGGACATATGGGTTCTAAAATCCTCTACCCCTTAGAACATTCGTCCTGAAATATTAAACCAGCCTTACGAGTCATACAAACAATTTAGGGGAGTTTCCTCTTCAATTATCACAACAACACATTTATTGGTCAACAATTTATTTATAAAGAAATAAACTCCGGCGAAGAATTGAATTACCTGTAGGCACTAAAAAACAAATGAGGATACTTCTTCTTCATCTGCCCTTCAGCTTCCTAGGTCATTTCCTCTCGATTATTATTTCGCCACAATACTTTAATAGAAGCCACATCTTTATTTCATAACCTTCTCACCTGACGATCCAGTATGGCTACGGGCTGCTCTTCATAAGATAGTTCTTCTGTGACCTGGACATCATCTGCAGGAAAGATTCTGGAAGGGTCACCAATACACTTACGAAGCATAGAAATATAGAATACCAGGAGTACCACTTCCAAATCAGCTGGCAGATCTAACTCATACGCAACCTTGCGTATTCTATGAACAATCGGATATAGCCCAATATATCTCGTACTGAGTTTTCCTTTCTTACCGAACCTCATAACACCTTTCATAGGTAACACTTTAAGAAAAACCCAATCACCAATCTGAAACTCCAAATGTCAATGACGGTTATCTGCATAAGATTTCTAGTGACTCTGAGCCGCTAATAATCATTCCCGAATAAGTGTCACCTTTTCCACTGCCTGCTGAATCACGTCTGGGCCAATTAACTCAGTCTCTCCCACATCAAACCAACCGATCAGTGACCTACACTTCCTGTCATACAATGCCGAATGAAACCCTTCTCCAATAGATCTCGCTATACAATGCCTCATAAGGTGCCATCTGAATACAGGAGAGGTAGCTGTTATTATAAGCAAATTCAACAAGCGGCAAATGATCATCCCAGCTACCTCTAAAATCAATAATGCATGCTCATAATATATCTTTCAATGTCTGAATAGTACGCTTGGCCTGTCCGTCAGACTAGGGGTGGAATGTTATACTGAGATTCACCTGCGTCCCCAAGCCTGCCTGGAATGACCTCCAGAAATTTACAGTGAACTGGGCACCTCTATTGGAGATAATAGATATGGGAACATCGAGAAGTCGCACAACCTCCCTGATATAAAGCCTGGCATAATCCTCAGCAGAATAACTAGTCCGGACCAGAAGAACATGGGCAGATTTGTCAGCCGATCAATAATCACCCAAATGGAATCATATCTCCATGGATTGCAAGATAAACTTGTAATAAAATCCATATTAATGATCTCCCACTTTCACGTCGGTATTGCAACCTCCTGCAATAGCCCACCAGGCTTTTGGTGCTCAATTTTAACCTGCTGACAATTCGTACACTGACCAATATAAATATCTGAGATCATAGTACATCTTTGTCAACCCTGGTTGAATAGAATAGCAGGCACAATGTGCCTTGCCCATAACCTGTCGCCGCAAACCCATAACATCAGGTACACACAACCTGCCCCTGAATAATAATGCTCCATTGGAGGTAAGTTCAAACGGGATTTTTCCCTTTTTTAGGGTTGTGTCTCTATACTTAGCCAAAATAGGATCCTCGTACTAATGCTTCTTAATCTCTTCTGTAATGGAAGATTCAGCCATACCTCAAACAGAAACCCCAACATCTCCAGAATCAGCCAAACGAACTCCAAGACTAGCCAGCAGATGAATATCGCAGACCATCTTTCTTCGCTCTGAAGGCGTGTCTGCTAAACTACCCATGGACTTGCAGCTAAGTGCATCTGCCACAACGTTAGCTTTCCAATGATGGAAGAGAATATCAACATCATAATCGTTCAGCAACTCTAACTACCTCCGCTGCCGCAAGTTCATCTCCTTTTCGCATACCCATCTGGACCCTCGGGAAGAGTCACGACGGGAGCCGTAGTCAACTTCTTCTTCAACAACTGGAAACTACGCTCACAAGCTTCAAACCACTGGAATTTCACTCCCTTCTGAGTTAGCCTTGTCAAAGGTGCTGAAATGAAAGCAAATTACTCTACAAATCTCTAATAATAGTCAGCCAATCCTAGGAAGCTACGCACCTCTGTCGGCATCGTAGGTCTAGGCCAATTCTTTACGGCCTCAATCTTTTGGGAATCCACTCAGACGCCGTCAACTCCTACAATATGCTCCAGAAATGCCACTGAAGATAGTTAGAATTCACATTTAGAAAATTTAGCATATAATTTCAGGTGCCAAAGTGCGCCAAGTACTGTCCTCAGATGATCCACGTGCTCCTCTGCTGTTCGAGAATAGACCAGAATATCATCAATAAACATGATCACAAACATATCCAAGAACGGTCTGAAAACTTGATTCATAAGATCCATGAATAAAGCTGGAGCATTCTTTAACCCAAAAGACATAACTTTGAATTCATAATGCCCATACCGGATCATGAGCGCTGTCTTGGGAATATCCTTCTCCTGTACTCGCACCTGGTGGTAACCCGACTGGAGGTCTATCTTTGAGAAACATTTAGCTCCCTACAACTTGTCAAAGAAATCGCCAATCCTAGGGAGGGGGTATTTATTCTTTATCGTTACCTTATTTAGCTATCGATAATTGATGCACATCCGCAGCGATCCATCTTTCTTTCTTTCAAATAACACCGGAGCTCCCTAGAGTGACGTACTAGGCCGAATGAAACCCTTCTCCAATAGATCTCTCAGCTGTTTTTTCAATTTCTTTAATTATACCGGTGCCATTCTATATGGAGGAATAGAAATAGGTTAAGTGCTTGGCAGCAGATCTATAGCAAACTCTATCTCCCGCTCGGGAGGAAGGCCTGGAAGCTCATTTGGAAATACATCTGGAAATTCATTAACAACTGGAACTGATTGAAGAGTCGGTGCCGCTACCTCCAAATCATGTACACGGACCAGATAATAAAGATACCCTTTTCTGACCATTTTTCTTGCCTTGAGGTATGAAATAAATTTATCCCTCGGCGATACAATATTACCTGCCACTCAATAACTGGTGCCCCTGGAAATTTGAAATGCACTATCTTGTTTCGACAATCAACATTAGCATAACAAGAAAATGGCTAATCCATACCCATAATCATATCAAACTCAGTCATATCTAACTCTATCAGAT
>DF357460.1:116974-129585 GCA_000787875.1 Solanum virginianum | reverse complement strand
ATCGTAGACCATCTCTCTCCGTTCTGTAGGCATGTCCACTAAACTACCCATGGACTTGCAGCTAAGTGCATCTGCCACAATGTTAGCTTTCCCAGGAGGGTAGAGAATTTCAACATCATAATCTTTCAGCAACTCTAACCAACTCCGCTGCCACAAGTTCAACTCCTTCTATTTAAAGATGTACTGGAGGCTCTTATGATTAATGTAAATATCAACGTGAACCCCTTATAAATAATGCCTCCATATCTTTAAGGCATGAATCACCGCGGTTAGCTCCAAATTTGGAGTAGGATAATTCTTTTCATGTTTCCTGAGATGCCGGGAAGCATAAGCTATCACCCTGCCATGCTGCATCAACACACACCCCAAACCAACAACAGAGGCATCACAATAGATCACATACCCATCTGGACCCTCGAAGAGTCAGGACGGGAGCTATAGTCAACTTCTCTTTCAGTAACTGGAAACTACACTCATAAGCATCAGACAACTGGAATTTTACTCTATTTGGAGTTAGCCTTGTCAAAGGTGCTGAAACGGAAGCAAATTTCTCCATAAATCTATGATAACAGCCAGCGAATCCTAGGAAGCTACGCACCTCTATCTGCGTCGTAGGCCTAGGCCAATTCTTTACGGCCTCAATCTTCTGGGAATCCACCCGGACGCCGTCAGCTCCTATAATATGCCCCAGAAATGCCACTAAAGATAGCCAGAATTCACATTTAGAAAATTTAGCATATAATTTCTGGTGTCGAAGTGTGCCAAGTACTATTCTCAGATGATCCGCGTGCTCCTATTCTGTTTGAGAATAGACTAAAATGTTATCAATAAACATGATCACGAACATATCCAAGAATGTTCTCAATACTCGATTCATAAGATCCATGAATACGGCTGGAGCATTCGTCAGCCCAAAAGATATAACTCTAAATTTATAATGCCCTTACCGGGTCCTGAACGCTGTCTTGGGAATATCCTCCTCCCGTACGTGCACCTGGTGGTAACCTGACTGCAGGTCTATCTTTGAGAAACATTTAGCTCCCTATAACTGGTCAAACAAATCATCAATCCTGGGGGGGTATTTATTCTTTATCGTTACCTTATTTAGCTGTCGATAATCGATGCACATCCGCAGCGATCCATCTTTCTTTCTTACAAATAACATTGGAGCTCCCCACGTTGACATACTAGGCCGAATTAAACCCATCTCTAATAGATCTCTCAGCTGTTCTTTCAATTCTTTTAATTCTACCGGTGCCATTCTGTACAGAGGAATAGAAATAGGCAGTGTCCCTGGCAGCAGATCTATAGCAAACTCTATCTCGCACTAGGGAGGAAGGCCTGCAAACTTGTCTGGAAATACATTTGGAAATTCATTAACAACTGGGACTGATTGAAGAGTCGGTGCCTCTGCCTCCAAATCATGTACACAGACCAGATGATAAAGATACCCTTTTTTGATCATTTTTCTTTCCTTGAGGTATGAAATAAATTTTCCCCTCAGTGATACAATATTACCTGCCTACTCAATAACTGGTTCTCTTGGAAATTGGAAATAGACTATCTTATTTTGACAATCAAAATTAGCATAACAAGAAGCTAGCCAATCCATACCTATAATCACATCAAACTCAGACATATCTAACTCTACCAGATCTTCTATAGTCCAGTGGTAACAAATAAATACCGAACAGTCTCTATAGATACGACTGGTAATAATAAAATTCCCTAAAGGTGTGGCTACCACGAAAGGCTCTATCGGCTCAGACTCTATCCAAATTTTATTAGCAACCAAAGGATAAATATACAATAATGTAGAACCAGGAGCAATGAGTGCATAAACATCTCGAGAGAAAACCAGTAATATACCTACGTGACATTTGATGACGCCTCCTTGTCGTACCGGCTGACCAATGCATAAGTGAAGTTCAAAGGACTGCTAGACCTAGGAACTCTACCATGACCCTTACCTCGGTCGGCTGATGATAGTATACCTCATCCCGCAGGGCGCATGGCTACCGAGGATAAAGATGAACCACCGGCTAACCCGGTAGACTGAGCTAAACCGCCTGTACCACCTTTAACTGGATACTCTCTCATCTGGTGGCCCTGATGACCACACATAAAGAAAGTGCTGGTGGTGCAAAAGTACTCCCCGGGGTGCTATCTCTCACAATAAGAATACGAAGGTCTGGGGGGTCTCATTTGACTGCTGGAGCACTTGTCCAATTGTGAACCTGAAACCCTAGAACTCGGGCCTGCCCCTGAATAACGTGCGCCCTCTGATCTCCTGCTAGTGAACTGCGGGGATGTACCCTGTATTGACTGGGGATAATATCTGCTCTGCTGTTGCGGAGGCTGCCTGCCTAAGAAATCCCCTAAATACCTAGATGATCTAGCCCTCTTGGGCTGGCCTCTGTCGTCCACCCCATTAGGACGGTGCCCCCTACGTTGGTCGTCTATACCCTGGGCGTGGGCCTAAATACGGGTGATTTCCATACTAGTCTGGGTTGCCATCATGAAGCAACTATCAACATAATACTAGTCTAGCCCTACTGTATACCAGTGCATCCGGTCAGTCATGCTAGCAACATATGTAGGAGCATATCTGGCCATTGATTAGAAATCCAAGCTAACTTTCTGACTGGCCTGCCCCACTATTTTAATAGTAGGAATCTGTCTACTCTGGCTCGCCTTACCTCCAGAGGCAGAAAATGGGCCAAAAAAGCCCCAGTAAACTAGCCCCAAATGGCTAAAGGGCACTATCGCCTCTGGATAGCATCCATGACTCATACCAATTGGCTACTACATCATACAACTGATAGGATGCCAACTCAACTGACTCTGTCTCAGATGCACTAATCAATCGTAGGTTCTGCTGCATCTGTCGGACAAACTCATGAGGGTCCTCTACAGGCCTGGACCTGAAGAACTCTGGTGGGCTGCATGTCAGGAAATCACGAGCCCTCAAACTATCATGGCGGCCCATCTGATCACCGCCAATGCGCTGTCTATGGGCGTGCCCTTCTACCTATCTGGTCAATAGCTGGACCACCTCTCGCATGTCCCCAATCTCTGCACCAAGTGAGGGGCTGGAGGCTCTGGTACACTAACCTTAGAAGCTGGCGTTGTAGCCGAACTAGCTGTGGGGGTGCAATATCAGGCTCACTCTAGGCACGGGCCCTAGTAGTCACCCGAGCTCGACTAGTCTCACCTACCGCTGCAGACTTGCCCTTCTCGGTAGCTGTGATCTTCCTCGGAGGCATTACTAAAAACAAAACATTTGGTCAGAAAGGAGTCATCCTTATAACGCAGCTCTATCGCACAATCTAGGATCAGAAAGAAATAATAATATCCTAAATGTCCTGTAGCCTTGTATAATATCCTCCTCCCGTACGTGCACCTGGTGGTAACCTGACTGCAGGTCTATCTTTGAGAAACATTTAGCTCCCTATAACTGGTCAAACAAATCATCAATCCTGGGGGGGTATTTAAATGTCCTGTAGCCTTGTATTTAAAAATGTGGTGCACAACACACCGATAAACAAGACTCTACTAGACACGATCTGTGGACATTCCAAGGATGAACCGCTCTGATACCACTTCCATCATAACCCAACCCCGTGGGCCGTGACTAGTGCCCGGATTGGGCACCCAAACACCATCACAAAGCCGAGCTACAAATAGATGACTTATATTTCTAAAAAAATTGGCAGAGTTTTCTTTGTTTTACGGACTATCCCAAAATAACCCTACACATCAGAAGATACTAATAGAGACCATACAGAGTCAACAGAACAACATATACGCCATGGCAGGTACAACCGCCCAACAAACACATCATGCAAGTCTAATCAAACAGATTGGGCACAACCCACACATATATGTCCATAAACCTCTAAACATACTAATAGAATCATAGGACGAGACAGGACCCCCGTACCCTCAAATAAATATATGTAAAATAATGAATGAGGGTATACCAAAAGTGGGCTCCAAAATAGGGAGAGCACTCCGAATAGCAAAAGGGTGTCCTAAGTTGATAGATTACCAAATTGTACATCGGTACCTGCGGGCATGAAACGTAGCCCTCGAAGAAAGGGGGTCAATATAAAATACGTACCGAGTATACAAAGTAGAATATACAAAATATAAATCTAAGTAATATCAAAACAAAAGTATGGAAGGCAAATACATATCCAAAAATATTAACATGTTTACTTTCAAAATAAAAATCATGCATAGGACACAGGAAATATGATTGCCAGCCCGTCAATGGCACCATAATACATCATAACACCAGAATGTCTCAAATCTCTGAATCCCCACCATATATTACAACATAGAAATAGCATAAGTGAGCCAGGAGTTATGTATCGTCGTCCCTATACTCGCCCAAACACAGCAAAAAATCCAATTGAGTCAGGCGTTACGTATCACCATCCCTGCACTCACCCACTGCACTCACCCAAACACATAATAACACTAGGGTATATCATAATGCGCACAATAACCAACTGGCCTGGGAATTAGTGAACGATATTATAGTTGGCACAGGACAATTAAAACACTTACAGATATGCTTAGATCTTTTGCCTTGGAGATTATACATACTCCTACAAGAATTTCAAAGCAATCCGAGTTTCCATGTAAAGGTTATGGGAGTTTATAGTTTAAGATTCGTTAAAGAATAAGTTCTTTAAAAAAATATTCAACTTTCACATAATCTTTGCAACTTCTAAATCCCAAAGACATAAGGATCAATATGATAACATAATACATAAGAATACCAAGGAATAAATATGGATCATAAACATACTCGGATCACGAGAATAGAGTTTCCTCGAGGCTCGTATCATAGCTTCTTTTAACTAAGGCATCCCAAAAAGAAAGGTTGCTCTACATACCTCAAATTCTCTCCAATATAATCCAATGCAAGCTAAATCCAACTTATGCTTTGGACTGCCCAAGGTCTACAACAAGCCATATAATGACAAATAATTAGCTAAAGACTTTTTGGGCATTAAATTCTAATTTTTCCCTTAATTCTACAAGTATTTGGGCAGTATTTCCCCTAAAAATAGGCCACCTCAAGAATTCAACTCGGCCCAATTAATCAACAATAACCACAAGAACAACCTAGCAACATCAATAATAGCTCTCTTTTTCATTATCTTAACAATATTCATAAATTCGGCTAGCACACTAACATATACATATAGATGATTCTCAATCATCATTCACCTTACAATGATCATAATATACTAACTAGGGTTTCCAAAGTGAGAAAATAGAGGGCTAATCAATCCAACAACACTTCTATGCTACTTAGGGACCTTAATATAGGGGGTTTGCATCAACAAATAATTATTGGAAAGGCTAGAAATAATCTTCCAATTTTCTTGCTCTTGGCCGAGAGGTCTCTTGAAGTTCTTCAACTTTTGCTTCTTTTTTTCTTAGTGTTAAATGATAAGAGAAATGAATTGGTCATTATATATACATATATATATATACACTAAACTTGGCCAAGTGTATATGGCCCACACCCTACTTGTTCCAAATAAAAGTTGACATAAGTTGGTATGGGCACCACTTACATATTTCATGATTTCTAACTTCCAAAAATTCCACTTTTGGTCCCAAACTTTTCCTAGTTGATCCAATGAAGGACATACGGGTTCTAACAGAGTTAGCCACCAATGTGTTTGCATTGAAGATATGGTTTCATTATTTGTATGAGATGTATATGGATGTCTTCACTGAACATAAGAGCCTCCAATATGTCTTCAATCAAAAAGACCTCAACTTGAGACAAAGAAGGTGGCTTGAACTTCTTAAAGACTCTGACATGAGTGTACATTACCATCTGGGTAAGGTAAATATTTTGGCGGATGCTTTGAGTCAGGTGTCTATGGATAGCCTAGCTCATGTGGATGGTACTGATAGGGAGATGGCTAGGAAGATGTATAGATTAGATAGATTGGGGGTTAGGTTGGAAGATATGGGTAATGGCGTAGTTGTTGTTGATGGTTCTAAATCTTCCTTGGTTGATAAGGTGATAGCAAAACAAGATCTTGACTTTTCCTTACTTAAATTGAAGGCCTTGGTGTAAGAGGGCAAAATAGAGGTTTTCTCCCAAGGGGGATATGGGGCTCTTAGATACCAAGGTAGGTTGTGTATGCAGAGAATTCTTGATGAGGCCTATAATTCTTCTTATTCTATCAACTTCGGTTCCACCAAAATGTATAGGGACTTAAGGGATGTGTATTGGTGGGGAGGCATGAAGAGGGGCATTGCCAAGTTTGTTTTCGATTGCCATAGTTGTCAACAAGTCAAAGCCGAGCATCAAAGGCCTGGTGGCCTAACCTAAGATATAGAGATTCCTACTTGGAAGTAGGAGGTAATTAATAAGGACTTTATGGTTAGGTTGCCCAAGACTAGGAAAGGTTTTGATTCCATATGGGTGGTGGTTGATAGGATGACAAAATTGACTCAATTTCTACCAGTCAAGACTACATACAGGGCTAAAGAGTATGCAAGGTTGTACATCCATGAGTTAGTAAGGTTACATAGGGTTCCTTTATCCATTAAATTGGATTGTGGTGCACAATATTCTTCACACTTTTGGAGGTCTTTTCAAAGGGGTCTCAATACAAAAGATCACCTTAATATGGCCTTCCACCCTCAAATGGATGCCCAAGCCAAAAGGACAATTAAAACACTTACAGATATGCTTAGATCTTTTGCCTTGGAGATTAAAGGTAGTTGGGATAACCATCTTCCATTGATTGAGTTTTCCTATAACAATAGCTATCATTCTAGCATCAGTATGGCTCATTTTGAGGCTTTTTATGAAGACGTTGTAGATCACCGGTATATTGGTTTGAGGTTGGAAAGGTGGCTTTATTGTGGCCGGATCTGGTTATGGATGCTCTTGAGAAGGTTAGGATGATTAGGGCGAGGTTGAATATAACCCAAAGTTGACAAAAATCATGTCGATGTAAAAAGAAGAGACCTAGAATTCCAAGTGGGTGATTGGCTCTATTTGAAAGTTTCCCCAATGAAAGGTGTGGTCCATTTTTGTTAAAAGCGAAAGTTGAGTCCAAGGTAAATTGATCCTTATGAGGTGATAAAGAGGGTTCACAATGTAGCTTATGAGTTGAAATTGCCTAGTAAACTGAATTTGGTTCATCCAGTGAAAATTAGGCTTTGGTAGATACTATAGTTCCATAACTATGTTCCACCATAGGAATGATGTTCATATTTTTATACCTTAAAGGTGTGCTAATGGATACGTATAGTTGTAACGGACACTCACCGTGCTAGGATAGAGCCTAAAAGGTGGGATCAAAAGATGATTATCACTGTTCTAGGATGAAGCCTATAGGTTAAGGATCGAGTCTACCTTAGCAAAGTAGACTTCTCTTAGCTTTATGTTTTGTAAATATCAACATTTTATGTTGTAATCCACATGTTCTTATAGATTAGTTATAGTCTTATTCCCACATATGTATGTTAAGGTTATGAATGAATTTAATAATTCTTCTCCTCATGATTTTGAAACATGCATGGTCGTGCATATTTTAGGGTTATACAAAATATGAAAAACTTGATCTCACCAAGGACATAAGTTTAGATAGAAAGCATTGGAGGCCGCGAATTAGAGTAGTAAGATAATAGGTTAGTAGTGTTACATCGATGTCAGGCCATGGGGTATAGTAGGGTAGTAGGATTAGTAATGTCTTTATATCCTGTGTTGTCATTATCCATCTTATATATGTTAATTTTACCATATTTACATACTATCATGTGTTTTTCATTATTGGTTGCTTTTTCTGGTTTTTTTTCTTTTACTTTTTTCCGTATCTAGTTTATTCTACTTATGTGTTTTTTTAAATGAGGGATCTTAAGAAACAACTTCTCTACCTTTGTGAGGTAGTGGTAAGGTCTGCATACATTCTACCCTCCCCAAACCCCACTTGTGGGATTCCACTAGGCATGTTGTTGTTGTTGTTGTTGTATGCTCATGCATATTTTGTCCTTATCTCATTGATTGTGGCTATGATTATTAATATTATAGTGATATCCTTTGATTTATGGCATACCTACATACTTAGTACTTTCCACATACTAACGCATACCTCTTTTCTTATATGATCTAACCATATAGGGATGGATGATGAGATGACCATACCATTCTATGACTAGATTAATATTCCAAGCTTGAAGACTTGTTCGTGAGTTCCCATGCTTTGAGAACAAGCCCCTTTATTATGCTTTTCCATTTAGGACTTGTTATTTTCTTTTGATCTATAGCTTGAGTGTGAGCTAGTATGTAATGACATAGACCCTGCCAAGATATTATGTTGCAGAGGAATGTTTTGGACACAAAGGATTGATGTATGTTCCCTATGAGGGAAAACCAGACATTTTTAGTTTTATATACTTCTGCTTGCTTATTCTTTATGGTATGCTTATTTCACCTTATCAATATTTATGATATGAACATGAGGCATAGATATGATGCCTTTAGGTGTCATATTCATTGTGTCATGGCTACGCCCTAGGTACGGGTCTTGACACAATATCCAGGATAGCTATAGCCCTTCAATAACCTTTCTATGATGTGTCGTGATGGCCATACACTACTTCTTGTCACCTTTCAGGCTGGCCACTATATTACTAGGTAAACCTCCTATTGGTTTTTGGTTGAGATGGGCTGAGATTATTCCAAGTTGTGTTTCCAAATGCTGAGTGTGAAGTCGCCATTTAGCTCAATTGGAAAAAATCTAACTTTATTTCTTTCAACACTTTTTGTAAGCCTCTACTTTTTTCAAAATTCTTGTCACAATGTCTTTGATCGGAAAGCTTTTCGGATTCACATTTGGCTCCTTGTGTTTGATCTTGTCATAGGGTGGTACGTAATGATCTTGTTCACCTTCTCTGTCTCTCTACCACCTGAACAATCTTTCCACTCTCTATCTCTCCAACCATTGGCAATGATGTAACCTTGATTGAAATAACCCCAAAAAGTGCCCGAAAATATGCCTCAGAAGTGCCTGTAATTATAATTTTCATATATCTTAAAATCTGTGTGTGATATAAAATATCCAACTTCATATTCTTGATCAAGGGGCAAAATAAATTGGGAAATGGGTAGCCCCGATTTTATAACAACCGTATCAAAATTTGAAAATCCAAAAATGATGAATTCTAATGTTGATCCGCCTCCCTAGCGCGTCGCAGCTGGGGCGCGGACCATTGTTGTTTTTTCCCACTTTTCTTGAGTTGGTACAAGGCCTTTGGATCTTGGACCTAAGTCTTTCTATGCGTGAAAATACCTATACTTATCCATATTTTACCTCCATATCATACAAGACATTCCCAAATGCTCTCTCAAACACTCAGATAAATATTTCACCCAAAATTCAAGTACTAAAATAAAACGACCTATACTTAGCCATATTTCACCTTCATATCATACAAGACATACCCCAATACTCTCTCAAACACTTAGATAAATATTTCAACCAAACTTCAAGTGCCAAAACTCATTTCGGATCTTAAGGATTTCACTCAAGCTTCAAGTCTCTATTTCCAATCTTCATTAAGAATTTTCCAATGTCAAGGTATGTGGGTTTCAACCATTGGTTCCTTTCACCCATAGTGGCCAAGCTTCCTTTTTACTTACATTATATGTTTCTAAGTGATTTAATTATGGGTCTTACTTACTATGAATTTTACTATGAACTATATTGGAGTTTTATAAAAGTGTAACTGTTTAAACATATTTTGAACTATGAATCTATGCTCCAATGAGGGATTGGATAAAAGGTCTTGATGTATCTTGCATAAGGGTTCTACCAAGTATTGGTGGGTGGTTTTACATTGGATTTTCTTGCATGATTTCACTTTTGAATTGCATGGTTTTACACTAGCATTATTACATACCCGCCAAGTGGTTATGAATTCTTAAGTTGTTGAAGGTTTAGACCATGGCATATGATTCGAATAACTTTATGATAATGAAATGAATGTATATATGTGTCATTTTCCTCTAAGGTATTGTGAATTGACCAAGCCTCATTCGGGGGGTTGTAGGCCCGAGTAACCACATAGAGGGGTCGGTACCTCCATTGCCTTGCTTGAGAGGTAGTAGGCCTATGCTACCATGATTGGGGGCTATGTATCTCGATTGCATCGTTCGAGAGGTAGTAGGCCCGTGCTACTATGTTGGGGGGTATATACCTCAATAACAACAGTGAAGGGTTTGTACCAATTGCCTCTCCAAGGGGGTGGTAGGCCTTGGATATTCTATATTGATGGTCACTTCTTACACATATATTATGTTCTATGTAAGCATGATTAACTCTAAGCATCATCCATGCATGCCATATTTCTATATGCTTATTCATTGCCAATGTTTATGCATTTTGATTATGTTGCTTATCTCTTGTTCCATTGCATCCTATATACTTAGTATATTCAAACGTACTAATGCATATTCTATGCCTACATGATATTACCATATAGGAACCAGAGCCCTGTTTGATCATCCTCCTCCTCCACGTGGCTAGTATGATCTCTCTCAAGCTAGTTGGTGAGTCCTCAACTTTAAAGATGATGTCTTTTGCTCTTATGTTATGCTAAGACTCTCTTTTCTTTACTTGTATGCTTTGACTATGAGGGTGAGCCCGATTGTTTGTCTTGGCCCCTGCAAAGTTCTATATGTAGAGGTGTTGTTGGACAAGTTATGTAATGATGCTATGAGATTGACTCCCTTTTGACTCTTTAATGTTTTATGATATGGAAGAGTTCCGTTAGTCCTTTTTTTTGCTTTATACTCTTGTTGTTTTATTGCTTCCATGGACAAGGATGTGTAATGATATGTTAAGAGGCTTGATTGGGGTCCCTTTGGGTTCCTCATTCACCATGTCACATCTAGGCCCTAGGCTTGGGTCATGAAATTGATTCTTGGGGGACCTTGGAAAGGTGACTGAGAACCCATCATTTGGTTCCCCATGTAGGCACCTCCTTATTATAATAAGAGCCAAACCACTAGTACATCAAAGAACATTAATATTTTATCAACCACCCCCCATGACATGTTTTGTAAAAAGATCAAGTTGAGTCATCATCTTATCCATATTCTCATCTCTTTCTTGATCATTTGACAATTATTCTTTAGATGGTCCCCCTAGCATAGAGGACATGAGGTCATCACAAGTATACCATGTGCAATTTATCTTCCTCATATCATCCAACAAAGCTGAAGCTGCTGCAAATGTTTATTTCATTATGCCTCCTCTCACTAATTAATCAGCAACACCCTTGTTTACAGCATCAAGACTTACATAGAAGTATTGAAGTAGAAGATGGTCTAGGACTCTATGATTTGGACATTGGTGTACAATCTTTCATAACCTCAACTACGTTTCATGCAATGGTTCCCCAATTCTCTTAAAATTCTCAATACTCCTCCTAAGTTTTACCATTTTATGGGAAGGAAAGAATCTTTCAAGAAATGCATCAAGTAGTTCCTCCCAAGAGGTCATTGAATCCTAAGCAATTTATGAGCAAACCTTCTAAATTACTTTAGCCATTGAACCCAAATCTTGCATTCAACCAAAACCCTAAAACATTTTAAGCAATCATACTCCTTTCACACTTCAATAACCCATAATTAATGCAACAATTGAAAAATCTAAATACAATCAAGATTTTGCAACCTCAAGATTTGCAGTTAAACATAGCAAGAAGTATGACTCACTCAAATTAATATCAAAGCACTCAAAATAGATAAGTTCCAATATAGAAATCAAGTTCCCATGTATTTACACACCTCTAATATTATGGTTTTAGATAGATATTATAGAAAGTAAGAAATTAACACAAATTTCTTATTCCATGTTCATGTTTAAAGAGAAATTACAAGAATTAGATGGAAATCTCTTCTTCTACTCCTCAAATCTCTCTTGCCCAATCTTCAAAGGTAAACCATTCTCCTTTTTTTGCAAGTCACTTGAGGTTCTGGAATCTACAACATTAGGCAGTAAGTGCTGCCATTCGGTGATGCACCAGATGAATTAGTGATACCACTTTTAATCGCCTTTGTGGCATTATTATTCCTTTATCCTGTTTTGTTGAGTGTTGTCCCTCCATGAACTTTATCCTTAATCCTAGCATAAAAAATAATGATTAGTCAACCTATGAGGAATAATAGCACATTGAGGATGACATTTTATTCCTATTTAAGCTTAATATTAGTCCAAAATATGGACTCATCATTGCAGCATCCACCAGTAAAAATCATGTTTGTCCTCGAACATAGAGCAAAGAAAGTACCTGATGTCTTAAAAAGATGAGGATAAAAGGTTCGTATATCAAACTCAATCTCTTATGTCACCTCTCTACTGCGCCACTATCTATTGAACTTTCATAGATGAAATATACTCTGTCCTAAGATTTAGAACTTGCCCATTTAGAATGGGTACAAGCACCACCTTATAGGCCAAATTAGGACTCAACTCTAGTGAATCAAAGAAGATCATATTAGGCTCATCCATGATGTAATGCCATAGCAGTAAAACATGCCCCACTTGACTTAAGTT
>DF357460.1:95796-116906 GCA_000787875.1 Solanum virginianum | reverse complement strand
GAGTGTTTCATATGAATTACCCACTTGACTTAAGATCTTAAAAGGGCTAATATACCTAAGACTGAGCTTACCCTTCTTCTTGAACCTTATGACACCCTTCATGGGAGAGATCCTTAATCATACATGATCACGCTCTATGAACTCTAAAGGTCGAGCCCATCTAGCAGTATAATTCTTCTGAAAACTTTGAGCTATCGACAACTAACTCTGAATAAAGTGAACCTATTATAGACATCTTTAAGAAAGTCAGTATCTACGTTATCCACCATAATAGAATTAAACCAATCAATGGGTGATCTATATCTCCGACCATACAAGCCCTCAAAAGGAGCCATCTAAGTGCTGAAGTGATAACTGTTGTTGTATGAAAAATTACCCAAAGGCAAATGATGATCTAATTGAGCAACAAAATCAATCATGAATGCATAAAGCATATCCTCCAATAGTTAGATAGTCCTATCAGACTAACCAACTACTTGAGGGTAAAATGTTGTACTCACATCTAGTTGAGTACCTAATCCATGAAGTAAAGCCTTCCAAAAGTGGGAAGTAAACAATGATCCTCTATTAGAAATAACAGAAACAGGAACACCATAAAGTTTAATAATAAGACTAATGTAGAGATGAGCCAGCTTATATGTTTAATATATAGCCTTGACACGAATGAAATAGACAAACTTAGTCAATCTATCAATAACAACCCAAATAGAGTCATAACCACCCACGGTAGTGATTTACTTCCACTTTCATGTAGAATTAGGCATCCTTTTAAACTTATCTCTAAGCATATGGTGCTCACACTTCACCTGCTTGCATGCAAAATACTTAGACAAAAAATTTGAGATATCCCTCTTCATGCTACACAACAAATAATGCTTGTAAGGTCCCTGGAAGTTAGGAAGTCAAAAAGTGTAGAAAAAGTGAAACTTGAAATGTGCAGGCTAAAGTATGATCCTTATTTATAGATAATGGTTCAAACCATGAGGCATAAAAAAGGCTCATGGATGGAATCAATTGAAATAAAATGTTGGTTAAGTGTGGAAAGGATCTGATAAGTGTCTAAATTGTACTAATTTATGGTTCATTTTCTTATGATTTTGTTTTAATTTATGTTCATAAGGAGGCTAATTATAGTTTGACTTGTATTTGCAAGTATTTGTGTGAAAAAGGAGTTTCTTAGAGAAAAGGATGAAAGAAGAAAGTTAATGGCTCAAAATGGATGAAAACCTGCAAACTCAGTGGATTTTCTAATATCGCGAAAGTAATCTAATGTTTGCTAGAGTGAAGGGTCAACCAGGTTAAACTTTTGCTAAATTGAAGGTTAAATACTACTATAGTGACCTATAATCAGTAATGAGATGTCACTATAGCGAAGAAAGATGCCATTACAATGACATTTCGCCAGAATGCATACATCACTATAGAAAGGATTCTTTCGCTATAGCAACTAATCTATCACTATAGTGAGGTCGGGGATCAATTAAAGAGGGAAAATTAGAATTTCATAGAGTTGATCCTAATTCTTATACACACACTCCTCAGCAGAAGGTAACCTTTAGCTTCAATCAGATTCAGCAGAGAAGAAGAAAAACACACCTAAGACTAATATTTTAGCTTGGGGTTTACAGTAGAAATAAAGTTTCTTTATAATTCACCTTTGGATTAAATATTGTGGGCTTAATTTGTAAGATTTTGAACTCATTCTTTATTTCCCTATTTTTTCTTGCTAAGAATTGTTAGTATTATTAATCAATTAGTTTGAAATTGTTCATGCGTGTTTCACGTGAACTTTTGTTTTTGTTTATAGTTGATACTTGTCTCTTAATTTAAGAGGTTTCTCTCTTAAATGATTTAGTTGTTTTCAATTGAATGTGGGTTCATGCTTGCCTTCAATTATGTTTGATGATGTGAGGTCCGAAACTTAAATCTAAGTCTAGATCTTTTTTCATTGGATGAGACTGTATATTCGAAGTTGAGGGTTTGGATGATAGTCTTAGGTATTTGTTGAATTGGTTAAATATTAGAGGGAAATTGGTATTGCTCAATCCAATTACTCAAAGACAGAAGGAGTGGTCGTCATCAACATAATAACCCAAACTTTAGAGGTTAGGGTCGATCCCACAAGAATCATTGTTCAAGGTTGAAGTGACTCGTTGGACTAAGTAATTGTAGGATCTAAGGTGTTGCTATAATGAAACCTGAGTTTAGCTAATGAGTTCTAATTAACAAATTATACAGTTATTAAGGGAAGATGTTAAGGATGTGCTAACATGGGAATTAATCTATCAAATAGATATAGATACTTGATTACATGAGTTGATATTAAGTGAATAGACTAGGTTGCTTGTAACCCAAATCACTTATGATATATGAGTGTTTCATATGAATTAGCTGAGATATGACATGCAAACCACTAAAGACACGATTGGCCTTAGAAGTCACTGCAAAACACCTACTACCTTGACCATTGAATCTATGAACGTGGATATCAACTGAAACCCTATATGATTTTCGGCCATTATATCCATTCCACATTCTAATAGTTACAACTAAGGTAACAATAAGATATCTAAAACAAAACTCCAAGTTTGCAACCTTGAAATTTATACATTAAAATTAGGAACGGATATAAAATCACCATAATCAACTACAGATAAGTCAAGATATTGCAGATCGAACAATTAAATTAAAGATCCATAACAAAAGCACACCCCCAACATGGGGGTTTTAGCCTACATAGTAATAGAAGTTATAGTTAACAAGACTTAATACAAATAAGTTGATCATCACTAGCTAATTTTCTCTAATTTAATGCCCAAAAGCTTCAAAACTGTAGCCTCCTTTATACCCTAAGAGGAAAATTCTATACTACTACAACAAAATTATTTTTCTGATATGAAATGAATAAATGATGTATAATGTCCTTTCTAGAATTGCTTATATACTTTGTACAAATATGTGAAAGTTTGTGCTACAAAATGTCATTCAGCAATCAAGGTCGACCATCACCAAGCACTTCGGCTATGCACTTAATATGCACTTGACCCCTTTCCTATGCATCTTCATAAGGCTTCTTCCGCTGCAATATTAGGTGATGACTCTTTGTTCCATATTTTGCAATTCGTCAATGCATCAAAATATTTCTTCATATCATCTTTTTGTCAGTGTTTTGGGGCTTTGGGAGCTGCAACTTTAGGTGATTATTTGTGTACTTTGGCATATCGCCAAGTCTGCTTTGCAACATTGATTCTGACTGCACTCTTGACTTATCCTAGAAATTTGGTTTCTACATAGTTAGGTGATCTCCTTGGGTGTTCGGCGGATCAGCGAAGATGTCAGCGCTTTTCACCGTCTTTTAGCATTTTTGCTCACTTTTCAAGATTCCACCAAGTCTTGCCCTTTTTGTGCACTTTTAACTCCATTTTCCATCATAGCACATGCATATTTGTTAGTAGTCCAAAATATGGTCTTATCAACACCCTAACTTAACCCTTTGCTTGACCTTTAGAAAATCAAACATCAATCTATCCAAATCAGAGCTTGCAAATAGGACCATAGGGAGTAACACATATATTTTAACCATTTTCATCTCTTTTCAAGCTTCCACAAACCACTTACATGACCTTGTAGCCTCAGAAGATGATGAAGGAGTAATCAAAAAACATAGTTGTGCTCATAATTGCTCATGTAGCTGCTAATCACTACCTAAAAACATTACCATTTGCCCTTACTCCAAAAAAGATTAAGAATACTCAAGATTATGACATTGGTTTATAGAGGATCTCTTCAATTCTTACTTTTTCAAATGAGAAATACCCTGTACAATTCAACCCATAGGCTTGCCCCTATTCTCAATCGGAGTTCACTTGACTTTCTTTATGACTAGGATCCCAAAGGACTTTGTTAGGACTGTAATCTAGGGTAAAGGTTAGGTAGGATAGCATATGCTCGATTGTGGCTCACACCTCCTTAAACTCTACATGTTCTTTTGTCCTTTGGTTCCCTTTTCATTTATCTCATTCTTGACATGTTTTTTGCTTTTGATTCATCATTTGAAAGTATATCCCTTTTGCATTTTCTTTCAACACGAGACTTTTTTTCTTTTTTTTAGGATCCTCAATTTTCCAACTTTTTGTTTCTCACTTTTTATTTTCATTTCCTTCTATGACTCCTCAATGTCTTTCTTTCATTCTTACCCTTCTTTTTTTGACTCTTTCATGTGACACACTTCCTTCCTACTAACATTCCTAACTTAGCTTTTGGCCTCTGTTCTACTTCCAAGATCAAGAAGGGATAGGTAAGGAACAAAAAGGACTTGTCTTTCACAAGCATGAGTTAAGGTTATAAGGTTGCCAAATAAGGAATCAAGGCTTAAAAGGGGTTCACTAAGGATTCAATTCACTGCCAATGGATGTCACTATGGTATAATTGGACTAATAGAACCAAAGAAGACCTAAGATCCTCTCCTATCTGGAATTAACAAATTCACTTCTCAAGATAAACTAGAAAAGTTCTAGATGATGCAATATAAGCATTTCAAAAAGATAACTAATCTGATATTGGTAAAATGGCTTTGCATTCAAACAATGGTAACATAATTGCAATTTTTGGATCGTCGCATATCCATATTCAATTGCTCACATAGTCAACTCAAGATTCCTTAAATACATTCAGGAATTGATTTATGAAGAAAGGATTAATTAGTGAGTACATGTTCCTCGTCCATGGCACTATCTGAATCAAAGATATAGATCATCAATGCTCAGATTGCTAAGGTCTAGAGACACGATATTATATTCACACGCTTGTCATATATGCACGGGGATTCCCAAAGATTTGCAATTATTTATCCATTCAATAAGAAAAACAAAACATATAATGAAAGTAAACACTACTCTATTACAACCCAAATTAAAATTTATATACAACCCAAAAAGTTAAAAATTGTCTAAATATCAATCAATAGCACCATTTATCAAAATTAAATACCATCATTGTCTCATGAAAAATAAAAACATCCAGAAGACATGGAATTCCTCAAGGTCACCCCCTCCTAACAAAATAAACATTGCCCTCAATATGCAAGGGACAATGAAGCGTACGAATAATAGAAAGTAGTGAGTATGAGAATCCCCCTGTAAAGTCAATCCTGTTGTGGAGGTGGTGGTAGAGCAAAAAAAGACATAATAGGGGCATCAATGCCCTTTTCTGTTGGCATACTCTCAAGGTCAATGTCGGGACTAGCAGACTCAGGCATACTTACATCGGATATGTTATTCATAGACTAATCTAGAACAGAAGTTGCAATAACTACCACCATTCTTTCTCTACTCCATCTAACTCCTCCTGGCCTTCTTGGCTCTGCTTTGCTCCCAATGTCTCCTCATCAGTCACCGAGGTGTTCACCTCCTGATCCTCTTTACTACTATCACTCCAAGACTCTACTTTCAGCCCTTTATTTTGGATCATAGCTATATAAACATTGAGTGTTAGATCTTCTAGCCCATCGAAAAATGTGCTTAAGGCAGTGGACTAGAGTGATATCGCCTCTTTCTTCAATTTATCAATATCGGCCTTCAAAGGTGATCTGTCTGTACCACCACCTATCTATTAAACTTCTATTATTTGGTTTTTAAACCTAGTTTACTACTTCCCATGGTGATCAGTTGTAGGATCAATGCTATCTATCCTCAACTTGTGAGCCTCTATTAGCACACAATATTTAGCCTCAGCCTCCACATATGGCTTCAAAGCCTTGCTTATGGCTTTCTCAACTAAAGTAGGCACAAATGACTCAACCTTTGCGGCTCAAAGATCAACGATTTTGGCCAGGTGTGTCACGCCCAAAAAAGAGGGGAGGCATGACTGACACTCGATACCATTAATGGTTGAGTAAGCCACTGAACATGCTATTTAACTAACTAGGGGCCAAAAGAAAATCGGGCAGCATAACATCTGAAAAACTAAGCCTGGACTATCTATGTCATGACCTGGTCAATAGAAATAAGCTACATCAAGATAGGTAAACCAAAATGATAAAGTACTAGCTAGCCGACAAGGTTGCAACAGTAGAGGTACAGGCACACACACTATATATACATGCCTATTCTATGACTGGAGACTTAAAGGCACAAAAAAACCAACCCAAAATAATGTGTCAACAATAGCCTTTAAGAGAACTACTAATACTATCAGGACAGGGCCCCGACTATACCAAACTATGTAACAAAAAGTAAGCATCCTTTGAAAGATCCAGGAAGAGGTCGAACTTACTAACTCACATTTGAACTGGGCTCCTAGTGGGTGGGTAAATCAGAATCCTTATTTGAACATGCACGTATGAAATAAAATGCAGTGTCCCTAGATAAAGGGACGTCAGTATGAATAAATATGTAATGGTATATAAGGCAGGAAGTAAAATCATAGATAATTGTAGTAAAAAGGGATTTTAGAAATAACACCTGTAAGCAAAACTCATATTACCTTCATTTCCTACACATAGCCTCCTAGTGGTCAAATATCCATGGTATGCTTGAGTAATCGCATGTCATGAATATATATATATATATATATATATATATAGATGCAAATGGATGACATACCTAACCAAATGCTAGCAGTGGTGGTCCTTTCCCATAGTGAACCGGCATCATAATTGCCAACCTGTTACCATCTGTACCATATAAATAAATAAATATATATAATTATTTGGGCAAATAGGTCTCATACCTCCGATTACAGCTTGAAGTCCATGTATAACCTAAAATGTATGATATGAATATTGAATGCATATATTAAGCCATGACATAAATTTAGCCAATTGTGGATCATTGGTACACTTATCCACATAATATCATAATTATTGTCATAGCGTATACATATGACTCGTGGACTTTTATATGTCTTTCGAATAAGTTTGACAGCGTAAATGAGGCCTTAACTCTAAAAATATTCTTAAAGGTGTTTTACATAATTCTTATACTTGATCCCATATCAACTACTAAAAGAAAGTATTTAAACAAAATCAAGTGACTTAGTAATTTAAATAGGAGTACTACGATAGAGATTATTGGAAGTCAACACATTATTTGTTAAGTGCTTCAATTATATTTTTTGTTTGGAAAAAGAATTGGTAATAACTCCTACATTCCCTTCGTAATCTATATTTATTTTAATGGAACTACACCAAGAAAATAAACACCTCAAACATATGGATAGGTAGTTAGGAAACCAACAAAATGATATATAGCTATTGAATCTCCAGTTTAAATGAACTAATGGAATATTAGCCTAATACCATCATGAAAATAAGTCAGTTGCAATCCCAATGCCTTTCATAGAAGGTCTTTCTATCAATGGAATAGTACGATATCGCATTTAACGTTTTGGGAAATTTCTCAGATTTCGTGCAAAAAGGAGGGATAGAGCTTAGCCTTAACATTTCTTTGCAATGATTGCCCAAACTTTCTTCACAAAATTTGTTCCTTATGTCCTAAGCTTCAAAATGCCTATATGTATGCAACTTATAACAACCTATAAATAGTCCATAATTGAGCATTAGTCAGCAGATTTTCCATATAGCATTTACACGAGGAAACGTTCATAAAACTTCGTAAAAATGATCGCAAAAGAGCCCAAAGATTATTATCTTAACACACCAGTTGCAAACCAAGAATAACCAGCAAGATCACCATTTTTTTGGTAGTCTAAAACAACCCAAATTGAGCTAATAACAGGGAAACAATTGCAAAGCATAAGGCATGCATTTCTAGGCATGTAGGTGAATTTTAATGGTAAAAATATGAAAAACTTACCTAAATCACTTAGGGAACATGTGAGAGCTTTTTCTTTGGTTAGTATACTATTTTGGGATGAAAATGGCATATTTTTAGCTTTAAAAAGGTCAAATAAGCCGACATAAAGTTGAGATTGACCCAACCCAGCCAATGACCTAGTTCCTGCTAACTTGTTATAGTTTGGGAAATATGACATAATACATTTGACTTAAATTTAAGAAGGATTTCTTAATAAAATTTATGTAACTTTGGCCAACCTTTATCTTGCAACTTTCTTGATTCCAAACTTAATGTATAAACTTTGTGCTATTAAAGCAACCTTGAAAAATCCATTAATAGAAAAATATACACTTTTAGTCCTATTGAAAAAGTGAAAGCCAATTTAAACCTTTCGAAAAGGGCAAGGTTCCACTCGGTCCATTTCTTTAATCCTGAATGTGTATTGAGGGGATTTCTTTTACTTGAAACATTAAGTCCTTGATAATATCAGTTATTGGCAGCCTTATTATCCTTAGGTGCTATCCAATATTACATATTCCTTATATAACATGCCACACAATTTATATTATAGAAGATGAGAAACAGGGGGTCTCACAAGGTGACCAACACACAAATAAATGGCTCTAGTGAGTGGGGGTTGGTCATCTCTGGCCTCTATCTCTGCAAATGGATAAGGGCAAAAGAGAAGTGTGCAATCGCTGAGGAAGAAAATATACCTATCTTGGTGCCTAGCTCAGCATCTCCTGACTTAAGGGCCTCAACATCAATCATCGATATCAACCAGCTTCTTCCAAGCCATGTCCTTCTCATCCCTCATGTAGTCAGCCTCAATCCATCCAATATCGGTGGTCCCCAATAGATTCACCTCTGATCACTCTTTTTGTTCTTTGGTACTCCAGCTTGCTTGCATAGGGCTATAATGAGACTTGGGGATGGCAAAGAAGTTTGCTCCTATTTTTCTCTGGAAAGGATCTCTGAGGTGATGATTGACCCAAGATTCAGCTGCTTTTTGTCCATGATATAACCAACAATGCAACTTTGTCATGGAGTAGTACAGATTCAGAGAATGCATCAAATTACTGCTAATGAATCCAAACCAAAAATGTACAGGTATGTTTAGCTCCTTCTTCTCAATGATTGTCCCCTCCTTCAACCACGAGGGAGCTGGAATTCTAATTAGTGAGGCTAGCCATGCTTTGATATCTTCAAAGATTTGAAGCTGCGATAGATCTTTTAAGTAGCTCCAACTCCCGAATATGCAACCCAATACATCATTAATCTTAGTCTCTCTACACGGAACTTGTACACCCAAAACCTCTACAACATCAAGGGGTTTTGACACAATTGGCACCCTGCTTCTGCTCTTTGGAGTAACTTAGCCATAGGCTTCATAGAATTTATGCACAAAACAAGGCATATATGGGTCCTGAGGTTTTTTAAAGCTCTGGAAGTCATGAAATTTAAGAACTTTCAAAACCTTCGGCTACCGATCAATAAATCATTTTATTGATAGCAGCTTTTCCTCCAAGATTGTTCCGTGTCATTTAGCCCTGAGCCTATTTAAAAATTTTAGAGCTATGTTTTTTTGAGTTTTTTCAGAGGACTGTGAGATAGCATCAGGTAAAGCTTGGTTGTGGACTCTGTTTTATTCCTCGTTGAGCTCGACTCTCTTAGTAAGGGTGAAGGCGTCTTGGATTTAGCTAAAACATGCTTTCACTTTGCTATTCCACACAAAACACTTCAACATTCTTATGAGTGGAATTGACAAACAATAAAGCACAATATATGATCATATGAAAGCAATTCAGAATAGATAGGTCAATTAGACCACATATCATACTCAACAAATTATCGAGTTGAGTCGATGGTCAAAGAGACCATTGCCTTTTTGTAGAAATTTCAAACATAGTGTCATTGCTACTTTTGGGGATACTCATGCTCAATCTATGATACGTTGATTTGATTCAGCAACAAAGAAAGTTCATCGCCAAAAGTTGCAGTAGTCTCTCAAGAAAGCAGCCAATTAAGGCGATGTATATGTCTATTAGGCGTATTGCCGAGTACACTTTGGAGGTCAAAATGACTATCGCTTGTTATGACTATAAAGGTCCTGCATACGCTCACCAAAAGTTCAATAATTTCATAAGTCATATCAATGAAATATACATACTATCCCACCATAACACATTTATACAAGCTTAATTATTGGCAAACACAATCATATGGTCTCAATGACTATACACTCAATTAAGCGATTACTTACCCTTAAGAATGAAATCACTCAATCTATCATAGGGCAAGTTTAATTGGTTAAAGGAGTTCAGGGGTTGCTTAGACTTTACCCACAGGCCATAGAACCAAGCAAACCAACAGGCAAACACATTTCAAAAATACATTCATATGATCATGGCATAGTTTGAATTAAACACATTCAAACATCACAAGAAGCATAAGATTTGGGGTCAAACCCACAAACAATTTCTCATTGAGCATGAAATGCCCCAAAAAGAGCCCGAAAATATGCCTAAAAAATACTCATAATTGTAATTTTCATATATCTCAAAATCTATGCGTGATATCAAAAATTCGACTTAATATTCTTTATCAAGGAAAAAAATTGAGTGGTAAATATGTATAACCATGATTTTAGAGCAACATTAGCAAAATTTTATTTTTCAAAGTTTGCATTGAATAGTAGGGGTATGCATTGGCTCCGCGTTAGTGTATTTTATTGCCAGTTTTTCTTATTTCAGCCTAAGGCTTTGGGGCCTTGGGCGTAAGCCTTTTCATGTGTAAAAATACCTATATTTAGTCATATTTCAACTCCATATCATACAAGACATTTCCCAAAAACCTCTCTAACACTTGGACAAATATTTTACCCAAATTTAAAAGTCTCAATCTTATTCTGGATCTCAAGGATTTCATTCAAGCTTTAACTTCTTGCTCAAATCTTCATCAAGGAAACCATCAAAGTTGTGGTATGCAGGTTTCAACCATTGGGTCCTTTCACCCATGATGCCTAATCTTCCTTTTTATCTAAAGTGCATGTTTTTAAGTTAGATTATCTATGTGTATCTTTTACTACGAAAGTTGATTATAAACTATGTTTAGGTTTTACAAAATATTGACTGTTTGAGCATATTTTGAGCTATGAATCTATGACCTATTATGTAATTTGATGATGGATTTTGATGTATCATGCAAGAGGGTATTACCTCATGTTGGTGGATGATTTTACATTGATTTTTCCCACATGATTTCACTATTGAGTTGTTTGATTTTGTACTAGCATTACACATCTGCCAAGTGTTTGATAAAATTTCATGGTAAGGTTTCTTTAGCTACTGAAGGTCTATTGCATGGTTTATAAGTTAAGTGATTTTTCACGATGAAAGGAATACATATGTGTGTCATTTTCATGAGAAATACCTATAGTGTTGTAAGTTGACCATACCTAGTTGAGGAGATGATATGCCTCAACCACTATGATAGGGGTGGTATGCCCGTCTACCAATTGGGGGGTATATTCCTCAATCACTTTGATGGGGGTGGTCATGCTCATCTACCAGTTGGGGGGTATATTCCTCAATTACTTTGATTGGGGATGGTCATGCCCATCTACCAATTGAGGGGTAGATTTCTCAATCACTTCCCAAGGGAGTGGTCATGCCTTGGATTCCAATTAGTAGTTTGCTTGGTCTATAATTATGGTCTCTTTCTTATATATGTAATATGTTTTATATAAATATGTTTTACTTCAAGCATCATTCATGCATGCCATATTGTTACTATGCTCATCCATTGCCTATATTTATGCATTTTGATTATTTTGCCTAACTCTTGTTGCATTGCATCCTACATACTTAGTACATGTAAATGTACTAATGCATACTCTATGCCTACATAATGTTACCATGTAGGAATCGAAGCTCCACTTGATCATCTTGTCCTCCGCATGGCTAGTACTATTTTTGAAGCAAGTTTGGTGAGTCCTCAACTTCGAGGATGATATCTATCAATTTTATCTTATGTAAAACCTCTCTTTCATTTTTTGAATGCTTTTGACTATGGGGTGAGCCCGGAAAGGGTCTTATCCCCTGGTCAATTATAAGTTTACATGTGTTTTTAGACAAGTAATGTAATTATGCTTTGAGTTATGGCTTCTCTTGACTCTAGAATATTTTATGCTATGAAATACTTACCTTAGTCCCTTATCCTTATTTTATGCTCTTTGTTGTTGTTTGCTTGCTTCCGCGACCAAGGATGTGTAATGATATGTAAAGAGGCTTGTTTGGGGTCCCTTTGGGTTCCCCATTTGACGTGTCACGTCTAGGTCCTAGGCTTGGGTCATGACAAAGATGGTATCAGAGTACTAGGTTATTAATGGTCCTCGAAATCTAACACACTGTGTGGATTCTATTCATGGTTTTGAAGCATGTCGCGACTATTGTGTAAGAGGCTATGAGATGTGTTAGGAAATTCCCTTCTTCATGATTTATGTCATGAGGTAGAGCTAGTTCCTCTAGGTCTTATTACTAATTCCTAACCATTACATTTCAAAATATGTCTCAAGCTATTCAAGACGGTGACATATCGAGTGCGGAGGTTCGGAATACTCTATGTAGCCAAGGTCATGACCATTCAAATCAACAAATGGGTTTGGGTACCCTTGAGACTTCAAATGGTAAGGGTGGAGAGGGAAAGGCCAAGAGAACTTGAATTGAAGGTAGGCTTCTATATGCCAAGCCCTGGGCCAATGGTGGAGTGACTCGTCCTAGATGCCCAAGGTGTGGGAGGAAACATGATAGCACATGTTTGAGTAACATAGGTGTATACTATGGGTGTGGTAATATGGACCATAAAATAGTTGATTGTCCATAATGTAACGACCCCGAAAAGTGCCCAAAAATGTGCCTTAAAAGTGCCCAGAATTGTAATATCCATATATCTCAAAATCCGTGTGTGATATCAAAATTCTAACTTCATATTCTTATTCAGGAGGTCATTTTGAGTGGAAAATGGGTCTAACTCCAATTTTAGAGCAAACAATTAGCAATTTTAATTTTTTGAGTGATGATTTCGAAAGGGCTTTTCGCGTCCTATTTGTGATGCAGATGTGTACATTTTCTGTCCAGTTATTATTCTTGTGGTCCAAGGCTTTTAAGTCTTGGGCCTAGGTGTTCTCAAATGTGGATATAGCTATACTTAGCCATTTTCAATCTGATATCATTTTAAACATTTCCCGATACTTATTCAAATACTTAGCCAAATATTTTACTGTTAAAATCAAGTCTCAAAAACTATTTTTGGATTCATAAGGATTGTACTCAAGCTTCAAGTCTCCATCTTCAATCTTCATCAAGTTCATCTCTAAAGCTAAGGTATGTGGGTTTCTTTCATGTGTTCCTTTCACCCATGATACCCAAGCTTCCATTTCTTAAAAACTGCATGATTTAAAGTTGATTTACTCATGAGTCTTATTTATTATGAAAATCACTGCACACTATGTTGGAATTTATGAAATTTTGACTATTTTACTATGTTTTGGGCTATGAATCTAAGAACTAATGTGAGATTTGATGAAGGATTTTGATGTATATTGGTTGAGGGTGTTACCAAGTATCGATTGGTGGTTTTACAATTACTTTTCTTGCATCATTTCACTCTTGAATTTCATGATTTTATACTAGCACTACATACCCTTTAAGTGTTTGATAAAATGTTAGGTTATGGTTTCTTGAGAAATTGAAGAGGCTAGGTATGTCTTATGAGTTGCATAACTATATGATGAAGAAATAATGATGAGATGATGATGAAATGTAATTGTAAAACCTAGTACATGATGATGATGATGATGGAATGATGGAATGATGATGAAAGGGAATGTATATATATGATGATGAAAGGAGTGTGTGTGTGTGTGTGTGTATATATGATATTATCTCTATAGTCTTGGGGATTACCAAGCCTAACTCGACGGGTTTTAGGCCCGGGTAACCTTGTTGAGGGGTTAGTACCTTGATCGCCTAATTCGGGGGGTGGTAGGCTCGGGTAACCTTGTCGAGGGTTTGTACTCATCAACCTTGTTGGGGGTTTGTACTCATCAACCTTGTTGGGGGGTTTATACTCATCAACATTGTTGGGGGTTTGTACCCATCATTTCATTGGGGGGTTTGTACTTCATCAACCTGTTGGGGGTTTATACTCCATCAACCTTGTTGGGGGTTTGTACTCCATCAACCTCGTAAAGGAGTCTGTACCTCATATGCCTATCCATGGGGGTGGTAGGCCTTGGCTTGCACTATAATGGTCACTTCTAACACTAGTGTTATGTTGTATATAAGCATGATTTTACTTCAAGTATCATTCATATATGTCATATTGTTAGAATACTATCTATTGCCTATGATTTTGCATTTTGTCTATGATACCTATTATTTGTTGCATTGTATCCTACACACCTAGTACATTGAAATGTACTAACGCATACTATATGCCCAAATGATTTCACTATATAGGAACTGGTGCACTGCTTGATCATCCTCGTCCTCCACGTGGCCAGTTCGATTGTTGGAAAAGCTTCCTGGTGGGTCCTGTACTTTGGGGACATTGCTTATGAGCTCTTACTATGTATTGAGACTACTTTATTTTGTTATGCATTGACTATGAGGGTTAGTCCGGTTGGTTGTCTTGGTCCCCGCTGTTATCTATGGAGTAGAGGTGTTGTTGGACATGAAATATATCTAGGTTATGAATCTTGACTCTCTTGTTTCTTGATGTTATGATATGAAGGTTTACCTTTACTCCTAATTCCCTTGCTTATGTCTATTTCTTAATGTCATGTAATTCCTTCCACGATCAAGGATGTTTAATGATAAGCTATGAGGCTTGTTTGGGGTTCCTTCGGGTTCCCCATTCGTCAGAAAAAAAACTAAATCAAAATAAAAGAAAGTCAAATACTCTTCTTCAAAATCTACATAATGTCTAGGCCCTAGTCTTGGGTCGTAACAAAGATGGTATCAGAGCATTAGGCTATTAGATCCTCAGAGTCCAACACACTGCATTGATTATAGTCTTATTCATGGTTGTGTTGTGCACCACAACTATGAATAGGAAACTATAAGATGTTTTAGGAATTATTTCTCTTCTTCATGTTCTATGTCGTTCTATAGAGTTAAAGTAAGCTTTCCTCCCCTAACGTTTGTATGCTAGATCATGCCTTACATGAAAGGGAGACGAGCCCGCATGCTTGAGGAGAAATTGGCTAATAGGGAGCTTAAGGATACTCTCACCTTGCTTGCACAAGAGGGGCCCAATCCCTTCATACTCCTACATCGGCCTCTAGGGTGAGAGACTTCATGAGAATAAATCCCCCGAAATTCCATGGATCAAAGGTGAGTGAGGATCCTCAAGAATTCTTTGATGAGGTTTAGAAGATTTTGCCTATTATAGTTGTGAGGCCGGAGGAGAAGGCAGAGTTGGCAGCTTACCAACTCAAAGGGGTAGCAAAATCTGGTACAACCAATCGAAGGAGGAAAAGGGAGTCAACTACTTGGTGCTTTGGGAGGAGTTCAAGGTGGCCTTCCGTAATTTGTTCTTCCCCCTTGAACTTAGGGAAGCTAAGTTGGTGGAATTTATGAATTTGAGACAAGGGTCCATTAGTGTGAGGGAGTATGCCCTCAAGTTCACCCAACTTTCAATGTTTGATCCTCACTTGATTGCCGACCTAAGGTTGAGAATGAACAAATTTGTTATGGGTGTCTCTGACTTGGTTAGTGAAGAATGTCAATCTGCCATGTTGATTAGTGACATGGACTTGTAATGTTCGATGACCTATGCCAAATAAATGGAAGAGGAGAAATAGGGGAAGAGAAGAGCTCATGAGGCAAAGAGGGCTTGTTTCAACGATAAGTTCCAAAAGAGTGGTCGATTCCAATGATGCGAAGGGTCTTCTCATGCCATTCCAAGGATAGTTGCAAATGATTTTTTGAGGGCCCAAGGTGGTAGGGGTGTGGCTCCTATTGATGTGTGTCTGAAGTGTGGTAAGGGATATGGTGGCCCATGTTTGAAGGATAGCAGTACTTGCTATGATTGTGGGAGAAATAGGATGTTAACTCGAAAAATGACTTTGATTTTTCAAAAATCTGATTTAATATTTAATTAATTTAAGTATAAACCAAATTTCTGAAAATTGAAAGAGACGCCACCTAATTTTAAGGATAATTAGGAAACCAATAAACATTTAAAAAGACCTAACAGAAAAATCTTTTTAAAAATACCAAAGGACGGGTTTGGGTTCAATTTCCACTTTGAGAAGAACTTAATCACTCAAAAAGGCCGCTAACATGCAGTTGACCGATAATTAAGAAATTGACTAACTTTTAAAAGATTTGATTGATTTTGAAAAAGTTGACTAGTTTAAAATTTGACTAATTTTGCAAGAATTGGCTAAATTTGAAAAACTGTTGACTAAATTTGAAAGAATGTTGACTAAATTTGAAATAATTGACTAAATTTGAAATAATTGACTAAATTTTGAAAGAATTGACTAAATTTGAAAGATATGACTAAATTTGAAAGAAATTAGCTAAATTTTAAAGAACTTGACTAAACTTAAAAGAATTTGACTAAATTTGAAAGAAATTGGCAAAACTTGAAAGAACTTGACTAAACTTGAAAGAATTTGAGTAAATTTGAAAGAAATTGGCTAAATTTGAAAGAACCTGACTAAACTTGAAAGAAATGACTAATTGTGCAAAATTTCCACTAAAACCCAATTTGTAGAAAGCAAATCTATCATTAGAGAGGAATGAAAAAAGGAAATCAACATAAATGGCAAACATGTTGGAGAAAATTAATTAGATTAATAAAAAAACAAGTTATACAAATAAAGTTAGAGTTAGTTAACATCACAGACAGATAGACGTAATAAAATGGTGAGAAAGAGAATAAAATACTAAAGTATTGGGCTTTGCAGGCCCAATAAATGTATGTCCAGCTGCTACCTTATTGGGCTCTTTGCCTCTTTGTCCTTGTATCATTTGCTGCGTATATAGTGAGGGTATAACAGTGTATACACTATGTATATTGATCTATTTGTTTGCTCTTTTGCACTCCATAACTTGCATATACAGTGAGTGTATGTATAACAATGTATACACTATGTATACTGGTACATATGTCTGCTCCTTTGCACTCTATGACCTATATTTCGGCTTCCAAGACGATGTAGAATGCTTCCTTTCTCTGGAAAATCGACTAGGCTGACTCGAAGAGGGAAGTTGGGCCTCTATGGCCCAATGAAATACACATGAGAGGAGAAAAGCCCATTTAGTACTCCAAAATGATTTACATGCAACAAAACAAGTAAATACATAAGCAATATAACTCCAAACGCTTAATCAATTTGAACTAAGATAATTGTATACCAAGTATTAATAACAAGCATGAGGAACAAGAGCCACCAGATGTAAAAAAGAAAAAGAAAAACAATGTGGACAAAAGAGTCGACAGTTAACCTAAAAAAAAGGAAAATTCTAGTGGTTCTCATGAAATAGTGTAAATGGAGAACATTAGAAATACATAACCATTTGATTTCCAAGCGAGAACGAAGCTTCAAAATAAATCATGTAAATCTTACATGGAATTTGAACTCAACAATACAGACAACTCTAGTACTACTAGTCAAATTCACACTCTCAATTTTCATATAGATTCTGTAGAGAACAAGGCAAACAAACCATGACTTCTAAGACTTATACCATTAAAGAAACATCCCAGGAAGAGGAATATGTAAGCAAATTCTAACAAACTAATTTTTAAACAGAGAACCAGCATGTAGTGATAGCAATAACATGTAAATGAACACATTTATGGACATGTGTAATAGTTTGTAACTTAAGACTTGAAGTTTGAGAGATATAAGGCAATAACAAGATGCAAATGAACTTAATAACAATGTTAAAGGAACTGCATTCATAAAAGGAAGAGCTAACAGTCAACTTAAGTATCAGATCATATCAGAAAACAATAGTTGAATCAACATGATAGTAGCAGCCCTAAGACACCTACTGGAGATTGTTGTTTCATCTATTAACTAGAGATAAAACATCAGCATTCCAGTGCATATTAAAGCATGATGTCATAGTGACACCAGCCTAACCAAACCAGATTCATAAAAGGTAAAATAGAATACCCCTTCTTTCACAGTGACCCTTAACGCATCACGAGTATACAACAGACATTCAATTAAGAAAAGCTTGACACCTCCATTTTTACCTAATGAAGTAAAATTTTAGGAAGTTAGAAGAGGCAAATAAATTCAACCAATCTGATAGTTTAGCAGAAAATCAACATGACAGAAGCATGTGATTGAGTATAGTCAGTAATTTCCAAATAGGCTAGGAAATCTCAGAAGAAGTACTAAGCAAAGAAATAGACGTACAAGTAATAACTTGGAAGCAATGAACTTTGAAACAGATAAGCATATTTGGTACAGAATCAGAGAAGAAAATCAACTTTAGAGACAAGCCCACACCTCATATAATATCTAGATCAGTGGATGACCATTAGATGCAACTAAGACCCAAATAAAACTAAAATGAAATGACAAACAGACAACTCTAGAAACTGATGAGTTCGACAATAACAAAATTAAAGTGGGGTCTACAACTATGGGTTAAGGGTTTTTTAACAAGATCATACATTCGTTGTCGACACAAGTGAACTAATAAGAATCCTGAAACACAGTCTTTAATCAATCACAAATTCAAAAAAAAAAACACCCTGGACTCTAAATCAATAATAAAGTAGTACCAGTGCTATTCACTCTAAGACAAAGGTAAAGACGAAGATAGAGAATAGAGGTGAATTTTGCTACACATGCTTACATATTTAAAGACATTTTAGCAAGAAATTGAACTCACATTATGGACACAGATGTTAGAAGCATGAGACTATATTTTGAAACCTCACTTAATTAGAAAAAGGAACTTGAAATCGATTGAAACACAACACACATTGAGTAAGAAACAACAAAATTAACAGCTAATAACATCACAACATAGTCCCAGAAATGTCTTAACGACCAACCAATAATAGCACCACTGTATCAACTCATTCCAGTCAAGATAAACAAAATGCAAACATGACAATTTTGATATAACTTCAGGATTTACATTCGAACACAATGTATGCGACTTAAACAAGATGAAGAAGTATGAGACGAGGGAGTTACCTCTCTTGGAGCAATAAACTAGGAACTCGAGCTTGAGCCGACCTTCCACACCATATGGAGCTTTGCCTAAGGACCTTTAAGCTCCGACAGTGAAAATCCTTCAGCTCAGGAACCTAAAAAATGCAATCCCTTTCTGAGAAAACTTTTTTTTTTTAAAAAATAGAAACAGAAATGATTTGGGGTCAAGCAACAACTATCGAAATTTATTTGAGGATTCTAGGGTTTTTTGATTATCCTTGGCTCAAGAAAAATTGGCCCCTAAAATGGTTAAGAGCATGAGTATATATAGCTCCCAAATTAGGGCACGATTGGGAGGGAAAATCAGGGGCAATTTTGGGAAATGGCAATTGACTTCCCCTTTTTCCCCCCTTAAAATTAAAAAAACAACAAGATAAGGAAGAATAAAATCCATTGGGCAAATCCAATGGATTGTTAATCTCAGCCATCGATTGAGGCCAAGGATATGGAAGAGAGGAGATAAAGACACGTTGCAGTGAGAGAGGGACACATATGTACGGAATATTTGAAGGGAACATTGGGGAATCTTGGGTTTGTGCTCTAGTTCGAGCGAAGGAGAAGAAGGGAAAGGGAGAAAGAATGTATGCCTGTGCGGGGAAATGAGGAGAAAAAAGGATAAATTAGGGGTGTGTGGCCCCTACGCGCCATATGTATACATATATATTATATATTTGGCTGAAAAATAAAAGGGGAAGTAGACTGGGTCAGAGGTGATTTGGACTGGGGCTTGACTTGATTTGGGCCAGAATTTGGTCCAAGTGATTTGGGCCAGAATTTAGTCCTAGAAGAAACCTGAAAATGGGTTCAAGGGGTAGGGGTATTAAAAAATTGGCCAATCGCTTGCAAGCTTAGATAATAAAATGTAATCAAATTGAATTCGATTGACTAATTTGACTACACGTTGAACTAATATAAATTAATTGAAGAGTTTTTGATATTAACAATCCAAAATAATTGAATTAATTAAAAAATAAAATTTATTTGAGAAAGTATTTTTTTGCATTTTTGAAAGCTAATTATTTCGAATTGTTGAAATTAAAAGCTCGATGATTAATTTATATTGAGGAGGGTAAAAATTGGATGTCAACAGGGACATAAGGCAATAGATTGCCCTCAAAATCGCAAGAAGGGTAAGGAGATTCGTCCTCAAGGTGCTTATGCAGTCCCTTTAGGGAAAGGTGGCCGACAAGATGGTGCCTGAAGGAATAACAAGTTTTATGCTTTGTATGGGAGGTAAGGGGTTGATGAAGTCCCTGATGTTATTACTGGTATATTGAAAATCTTTGACTTTAATGTATATGCATTCATTGATCCGAGTGCCACTTTTTCTTTTGTCATGCCCTTTCTTGCCAAAAAGTTCCATGTTGACCCTGAGTTGTTGCATGAGTCTTATGAGGTGTCCACTCCTATTGGTGCATCTATTATTGATAGAAAATTTTATAGAAGTTATTCTATCTGCATCTTGCATAAAATGTTGCCTTGTGATCTTGCTGAGTTAGACTTGATTGATTTTGATGTCATTCTTGGGATGTATTAGTTGCATGCCTACTATGTTTCTATTGATTGTAGAACCTATAGGGTCAAATTCCAATTTCCAAATGCACCCGTCCTTGAGTGGGAAAGTCAAGATGTGGTGGTCAAGGGTAGGTTCATCTCTTGCATTAAAGACCATAGGATGATCTCTAAGGGGTATCTTAACATCTTGTGAGGGTTAGGGGTGTGGAGTCTAAACTCCTTCCCATAGAGTCAATTCCAGTTGAAAATGAGTTTCTTGATTTCTTCCTAAATGACCTTCCCAGTGTTCCTCCCGAAAGGGAAATATATTTTGGTATAGATCTTCTTCCCGATACTCAATGCATTTCTATTCCCTCTTAACATATGGCCCTAGTGGAGTTGAAGGAGTTGAAGGAACAATTGAGGGAATTATTGGAGAAGGGGTTCATTAGGCCTAGCTAAGCACCTTAGGGTGCACCAGTGTTGTTTGTGAAAAAGAAAGATGGGTCCCTTAGGATGTGTATTGACTACCGACAACTCAATAGGGTCACTATCAAGAATAG
>DF357460.1:83279-95737 GCA_000787875.1 Solanum virginianum | reverse complement strand
TGGATCCTAGAAAGATCGATGTGATTAGAAATTTGCCTAGACTATTGACTCCATTAGATATTAGGAGTTTCTTGGGCTTAGCGGGTTATTATCAGAGGTTTGTGAATGAATTCTCTTCTATTGCTTCTCCTATGACGAAATTGACCCAAAAGAAGGCTAAATTTGTGTGGATTGATGAATGTGAGAAGAGCTACCAAACCTTAAAAGATAGGCTTATATCTGCTCCTATATTGTCACTACCAGATGGGCTCGAGGGATTTATTGTGTACTGTGATGCTTCTAGAGTGAGTTTGGGTTGTGTGCTAATGCAAAATGGTAAGGTGTTAGCCTATGCTTCCATGCAACTCAAAGTGCATAAAAAGAACTACCCTACTCATGATCTTGAATTGGTCACCGTAATATTTGCTTTGAAAATTTGGCGATATTATTTGTATGAGGTGTATGTTGATGTATTCACCAATCATAAGAGCCTTTAATATGTCTTCACTCAAAATAATCTCAACTTGAGGCAAAGAAGGTGGCTGAAACTTCTTAAAGACTATGATATAAGTATGCATTATTATCCGATTAAGATAAATGTGGTGTCGAATGTCTTATGTAGAGTGTCCATATATAGCTTAGCTCATGATGATGGTGGTGAGAAAGAGATGACTAGGGAAGTGCATCAGTTGACTAGATTGGGGGTTTGATTGGAGGAGGTTGGTAGTGGTGATGTTGTTATTGTGGATGGGTCTAGGTCTTCTTTTGTTGATGAGGTGATGGCAAAACAAGATCTTGATCCATCCTTGTTAGATTTGAAGGCCTTGGTGAAAGAGGGCAAGGTGGAGGTTTTATCCCAAGGGGGAGATAATGCCCTTAGGTACCAAGGTGGGTTGTGTGTATCGTGTGTTGATGGCTTGATAGAAAAGATCCTTGATGAGGCCCATAACTCTTCTTTTTCTATGCACCCAGGTTCCACCAAAATGTATAGAGATTTGAGGGATATGTATTGGTGGGGAGGCATGAAAAGGGACATTGCCAAATTCATTTTTGGTTGTCATAGTTGTTAACAAGTCAAAGCCGAACATCAAAAGCCAAAGGGAGGCATGAAAAAGGACATTGCCAAATTCATTTCTAGTTGTCATAATTGTCAACAAGTCAAAGTCAAACATCAAAGGCTGGGTGGCCTAACCCAAGACGTAGTGATTCTTACTTGGAAGTGGGAGGTGATTAATATGGATTTTGTGGTTGGGTTGCCTAAGACTAGGAAGGGTTTTGGTTCTATTTGGGTTATGGTTGCATTTGGGTTGTGGTTGATAAGATGACGAAATTAGCTCACTTTCTTCCAGTTAAGGCCACATATGGGGCTAAAGATTATGCAAGGTTATACATCTATGACTTGGTGAGATTGCATGTGTTACCTCTATCCATCATACCCGATTATGGGGCTCAATTTACTTCACATTTTTGGAGATCTTTCAAAAAGAGTCTTGATACTAGAGTTAAGCTTTCTACGGCCTTCCACCCTCAAACAGATGGCCAAGTCGAGAGGACCATCTAAACCCTTGAGGATATGCTTAGAGCACATGTATTGGAGCTTTAAGGTAGTTGGGATGAGCATCTTCCATGGATTGATTTTCCTACAATAGAAGCTACCATGCTAGCATCAGTATGGCTCCACTTCAGGCTCTCTATAGGAGACATTATAGGTCATCGGTTGGTTGGTTTGAGGTTAGTGAGGTAGCTTTTTTGGGATCAGATCTGGTTATGGAGGCATTTGTAAAGGTTAGGATGATTAGAGAAAGGTTGAAGATTGCCCAAAGTCGTTCAAAATCTTATGCCAATGTGAGAAGAAGAGACCTTAAATTCAAAGTTGGTGATTGGGCCTACCTAAAGATTTCACTCATGAAGGGTGTGGTCCATTTTGGTAAGACGGGAAAGTTCATCCCAAGATATGTTGGTCCTTATGAGGTCATGAGGAGGGTTGGCAAGGTAGATTATGAGTTGAGATTGCCTAGAAAAATATATTTGGTTCATCCCATGTTCCATGTGTCCATGTTGAGGAAATGTGTGGGTGATCTGAATGCCATTGTGCCTCTTGAAGTTGTGAGTGTTGCTAAGATAATTTGGCATATGAAGATGTTCCAGTTTAGGTTTCGGATAGGTAAGTGAAGAGGTTGAGAAACAAAGAGGTGGCGTCGATTAAGGTCCTTTGGAGGAATCAAAAAGTTGAGAGTGCTACTTGGGAGGCCGAAATGGACATGTAAAAGAGATATGCTTACCTCTTTCACTCTACTCAAGCCTAAGGTATTGATCTAAGTCCTTTATATGATCTCAAGTCTAAAGTTCAACCCCATATCATTGCATATGTTCATGTTTAAATTGACAAATTCATGATGATTTTACACTTATGATGAGGATTTTGAAATGATATTTACGTGCATTGTTGCATCTCTATATGGGTTAAAATTGTCATGTTTATGTCTCTCATATATGTCTTTTTGACTTTCGGGTATGAATTTTCCCAAGGGAAGATATTGTAATAACCCCAAAAATTGCCCGAAAATGTACTTCGGAAGTGTCCAGAATCGTAATTTTTATATATTTCAAAATTTATGCGTGATATCAAAAATCTGACATCATATTTTTGTTCAAGGGATCATTTTGAGTGGAGAATGGCTCTAACCCCGATTTAAGAGCAAATGATTAGCAATTTCAATTTTCCAAGTGACGATTTCCAGAGAGCTTTATGCGCCCCTGATGCAACACACCAAGGGTGTACAAATGAAGAAATTTAGTTTTCGCATCCTTTTCATAATGCGGACATGTTTATTTTCTGTCCAGTTATTTTTTTTGCGGTCCAAGGATTTTAAGTCATGGGCCTACGTGGATATACCTACACTTAGCCATTTTTCACCCTCATGTCATTCTAAACATTTTCCAATACTCATTCAAATACTTAGGCAAATATTTTACTCCTAAACTTAAGTCTCAAAAACTATTTCCGAATTCATAAGAATTTCACTCAAGCTTCAAGTCTCCATCTTCAATCTTCATTAAGTTCATCTCCAAAGATAAGGTATGTGGGTTTATATCATGGGTTCCTTTCGCCCATGATACCTAAGCTTTCTTTTCTTAAAAATTGCATGATTTAAAGTTTATTTACTCATAGGACTTATTTATTATGAAAATCACAGCACACTATGTTGGGGTTTATGAAATTGTGACTGTTTTACTATGTTTCGCATTAGGTCTAGCTTTATGGCTTGTTGGATTTGATGTGGTGGATTTTGATGTTGTACTTGGGATGGAATAGTTGCATGCATGTGTATCTCCTTGGTGGTAGGACTCGTAGAGTTAGAATTTGATCCCCTAATGGGTCCTTCTTTAAGTGGGGATTGATAAAAAGTAGCAAGGAAGGTAGGTCTATTTCTTGTCATAAGGTACAATTGATCTCAAAGGGGTTGCATTTATCATCTTATGAGACTTGGAGGTGTTGAACGTAAGTTGCTTTGTAATAGAATTGTTGTTGGTTGTAGATGAGGCCTTGAATATCCCTTTTGGATATTTTGAATTTGGGGTAGTGTCTTTTGGTTTTACTAGTATATCGGTTATGCCTATAAGTCTCATTAATAAGATCTTTAGTCCCTACTCTAATAGGCTTATGGTGGTTTTACTGATTATAGGATGGTTCATTTCCTAATGAGGTAGTGCATGTGAGTCATTTGAGGGTAGTACTACAAGTTTAAGAAAGGAGGTTGGATGCTAGATAGGAGAAATGCGAATTTTGGTTGTAAGCTGTTGCCTTTCTAGGTCGTGTGGTGTCAGGTGATGGTATTAAGGTGGACCCTAATAAGACAAAGATGATTAGCTATTAGACTAGACCTTGACTCCCTTAGCATGTTTGTGGTGATTCCAAGTAATGACTATTGATTTCATTAGGGCTTGTGAATCAATTGGGGGAATAGGGTCTTAAAACCCTACCTTGGCATGTTTATGGTGACTTCTAGTAACGAGTATTGATTTGTTTAGGGCTTGTGAACCATTTGGGGGTAGTGATGCAAGTCTTGGAGGATGAGAGGTTGTTTGCTAAATATGATGAGTGTGCATTGTGGATAGCAAGAAGGTGGTTAGAATTCTTCAACGATTATGATATGAGTGTGAATTATTTTTCCCAGTAGGACTAATGTTGTGGTTGGTACCCTAAGTGGCCTTGGATGTCTTGATAAGGTTGGCAAAGAGGAGACTAGTGGGGTCCATCGATTGGTTAGATTGGAAGTTAGGTTGAGGGAAGTTGAGAGTGGTAGTATAGTGTTCTTAGTGGTTCCAAATCTTCTTTAGTTGAGGAGGTCTAGATTAGGCAAGGCCTTGATTCCGCCTTATTAGAGTTGGGTGTTTTGGGTATGAGGATTATAGAGTGGAGGTTGTCTCCCAAGGGGGAGATGGTGGTTTATGGTACTAAGTGGGTTAGGTGTGTTTAAGGTTGACAGTTGAGTTATAGTTGTGAGTCCTTATAGGGTAAAGAGGGAAGTTGGTAAGGTTGCATAAGTTTAGGGATTGCCTATGAAGAGGAGTTTGGTTAGCCCAGTTCTTCATGCTTCTATGTTGAGGGGATATGTTTGTGGCTCCAATGTTATAGAACACTTTGAGGTTATGGATGTTATGGAGGGTAAGTTGGCTTAGGAGAAGGTCCCGATGGAGATGTTAGATGGATGAATGGAGAAGTTGATTGATAATGATGTAGTGTTCTTCAAGGCCCTTTGGAAGAATCATCTAGTCGAAAGTGCCTCTCGGGGAGCAGGCATGGAAAGCAATACCCATATCTCTTTCATTCTATTCAAGATTATGATAACATATCAATTCTTTTATGATTCCAAGTCTCATAATTCAGCCCTATGTAATTCATATGCATTCATGTTTAAGTTGACAAATTTATGATGATTTTATACTTATGTTGTGATTTTGAAAATGGTGTTTGAAAAGTAATGTTGCATTCTTGTTGGAGCTGATTTGTTCATGATTACTCTTCTCTTGTATGTTTCTTTTACAATCGGGGATGAATGTTCCCAAGGGGAAGATATTGTAACGATCCTAAAAAGTGCCCAAAAATGTGCCTCGAAAGTGCCCGGAATCATAGTTTCTCAAAAGCGTTATTATGAAAATCTGACTTCTTATTCTTGTTCAAGGGTCAAACTGAGTGGAAAATGGGTCTAACCCAAATTTTAGAGAAACCATATCAAAATTCAAAAATCGCAAAAAATGCTATTTAGGAGGGTCAACTTTAAAGGGGCATATCTCTTAGCACACAAAGAATTCAGTAGCCCTCGACCTACCAAATTAAATCCCTTTGAATTAGGTTTGCAACGTAGTTGGTTTCACCTCATTATGAGTTTAGTTGAAGGATTCATGCAAATTTTCATAAAACTCGTTTGTGCAAATATTACAAATTCTAGTGGGTTTTTGTGTCGCCTCTGCGACACGACCCTGTTGTGTTTTGGTGACGTTTTAATTTTTTCGGTCCAAGACTTATAAGTCTAGGGCCTAAGGCTTCCCACACTTGAAAATACATATACTTAGCCTCATTTCACCCTCATAGCATCCTAAACATTCCCCAATACTCACTCAAACACTTGGACTCACATTTCACCCTAAATTCAAGTCCCAAACTCAAGACTAAACTTAGGGGTTTCATCAAGGATCTCATTCAAGCTTCAACTCTCCATTTCCAATCTTCTTCAAGGGTTCTCCAAAGTTAAGGTATATGTTCTTGAACAACTGGGTCCTTCCACCCATGGTGCCTATCTCCATTAGAGTCTTTTTGAAGAACTTCACAAAAGCTAAGGTATGTGGTGTTGAACCATTGGATCCTTCCACCCATGGTGCCTAAACCCTCTTTTTACTTATAATCATGATTTAAAGTTGATTTTACATGTGGGTCTTGTATATTGAGAAATTTACTGCACAGTGATTTTAGTTCATGAATGTACAGTTGTTATAGCATTAGTGTCCTATGTCACACCACCTCAGACATCACCATCACCTCCAGATACTCTCACTAGTTCATGGTTTGTAGAGGGTATATAGGATGTCTACACGGAGGGTGTATAGAGAAATAAGCAGCGCAAACCAACCTACTCTATTTTTAGGAGCCCCAGATCATTTTCTCTGGACTAGACAGTGTCCCCAGTCTCTAAGACACCAATAGAAGATATGGGCTCCAATGGCTGACAAAAGTACTAGGAATGACAATCCACCACCATTGGAGAATAGGCCACAACCTAGGGATTTCAACGATAATGCCTATCGATGGAACTAATATGGATTGAATCCCATGGCCATGGGATGTACTGGAGCTATAGTGTTTCCACTACTACTGGCTGACACTAAGTTCATTGTGTCAAGTGGATTGTTTCAAATACTTCAAAATAATGGTTTATTCGAGCGTCTGCCTTCCGAGGATCCTCATAACCATTTGCACAATGTGGCTTTTATGTGCAAGAGCGTGATAAGGATGCAAAATCTTTCCATGGATGCTGTTAGGTTGTGTGTGTTTCCTCTATCCCTTATCGGCAATGCAGTAGCTTGTCTATTAAAACTCCCACAAAGCTCAATTACTAGTTGGGCAGAATTACAAATAGCCTTTATGGAAAGGTACTTTCTATGGTTAAAGAAGCTCAAATTGAAAGATCAAACCAATAATTTTGAGCAATTGCCAGGTTATTCTAGAACAATGTGGGAGAGATTTACCATGTCCTTGAGAAATATTTCAGACCATAAGATCGTGGACATTGCCTTAGTAAAGATTTTCTATCAGTGTCTTGATGAGAATAGTCAAGCTTGTGCCGATTCCATTTTGGGAGACATGTTCTTGGATCAACCATTCACAAGGATCGCTGAAAGGATAGTGCAAGTAGTCAAAACCAACAGAGCATAAGGGAAAAGGGTGAGAGCTTCTATAAGGAGGCCATGTGCGGTGAATGCTAGTTCAGAGCAAGCTACGATCAACCAAAAGATTATGCAATAATTTGCTCAACTCCGCATGAGTATGGACTTGTTGGTTAAGCAAAATCATGAAAGAGTGCATGTCGTAGTCCACCAACCTCCTAGAGCGCCAATGTATGAAGAACATTAGTATGATAAGGATTTTTTCTTTGTTAGTAACCAAGCGGTGGGTTTTCAGAACAATGCGCAAGGGTCCAATTCAGATTATTGGAGTCAAGGTTTCAAAAACCATGGTCGGAACTATAACCGAGAGTGTGATTGCAGAGATAACCATAGGGGTTATTTTGAGAGAGATAGAGTTCAATAAGATGAGTAGGGTAGAAGAGATGGGTATAAAATGGTGCTTTTGTGCCACTCTATAATTGTGATGCCAGGGTTAGCAATTCAATAATTGAAGAGATGTTTGAACGGTTGACGAAAATGGTCCTTTGAAATGATGTTTGGGGACTAGGTCATATACTTCTAATGTGAGTACTTGTATGACCTGTTCTGATGATGTTAGGGATATTTTTGAATTATTCGAAAGGTCGTTGTGGTGAGTTGAGGTGTTTCAAGTACCTGTTGGGTCCTGCTACAGGAGTTTTCTATGACTCGTAAATAAGTCTACGAGTCATAATTGCCTCTCGTAGGAATTGACCGTGACTTAAAATTCCCAAGTATTCATCATATGACACCCACCTACAAGTCGTAAAACCCTTTATGAATCGTAGTTGGGTCTTGTGGACTCATACATGTTCAAAAATTGGTCCCTAGAAATTTATACAAAACTAGTCTACCACCCGTAGCTATGGGTACGAGTCATAACTGTGTCTCGTATGTAGTTCTAGTGTTAAAAATTATTGTGCACCCCTAGTTTACGAGATCACAGTATGACTTATAGTCCTAACTACAAGTCATACCTTACTCTCGTAATAGCTGACTGTAACTGATCCAAGTAACTTTTTCGTATATTTTTCTTTTATTCTTGTCCTTCATTTGCTTATTGTTTGGGGTTAATTATTATTTTTTTATAACTATTTTAAGATATCATGGCCCCTAAAAGCAAACTTGCAATAAATAAAGCCTTCATGAGACAGCTCAGAGATAAGCCTACCGATACTGATAACTCAGATGGCAATCAAACCCAATTGACTAGGTCAATTGAGGTTCTCAATGTTCGTCCTGACCCAGGGCTAAGATGCCGGAGGGCAATAGTAATGAGTTGATAGTTCCTCCTAGTCTCAGGAGGAGGGCAATAGTAATAAGTTTGAGCAGGGTACACCTGAGATGACTCCTTTAGGCACGGAGTCTAGTTCCAAAGAGGCCTCTCAGGTCAAAGGAGATGCCCAGTCCTCGGTTGCCCTATCTATTTCTTCAACACCAGATCCTAGGACTCACTGATGGGGTGTTGAGGGCATAGAGGTCATATTTAATAAGGGCTTATAGCGAAATAGGCAAGGGAAGACCGTATGGTCGATTTATGAGGAGCCCCGATTTATTGATGCTGGATTATGCCATATCCCAGGATTTGAGGATGCTATGACACGATATGGGCTCAAATGGTTAACTGCTAAGCTTGATCATTTTTCTCCTGTTATCGTGCGAGAATTTTATGAAGCTTATGCAGCCACTAGACTTTATAGTCTTCACAAAGGGAAGAAACCTTTTGAGCAACCTAGAATAAGAGAGGTTTTAGTGAGGGGACGCCAAGTCAATATATCAGAGAAGACGATCTGCCATGTACTAATTGGTCCTATGTATCGGGTTCCAAGGTTTACAGTTGCATTTGATTATAGATTGAGACAAATTAGGACAACTATCATTGCGAAGGATATGGTACATTGGACAGAACTGTTGAGGTGGGTTGCCAGACATACTACTGAACGTGGTCCACAGCCTGCCTGGTTCACTTCATATTCAAAGACTATTATGAAGGATTCCCTCTCCTTTCCTGCTAAGTTTTGGTGGGCTATTGTTAGATCTCACATCCAATCGACTTTGATAGATAATATGCTTACATCGGAGTGAGCGATTTTGGTAGCCAGCATCTTAGCTGGCTATGACATTAATTGGCCATGACTCTTAGCTGAGCGAATTCATGAGTCGGCGCTTAGGAGGACCACATGCATACTATTCCTAATTCTGATCTATAGACTCTAGCTAGCATCAAAGGTGGAGTTATCACTTTATATTGATCCTAGATCTAGTTGCAGCCCTCCACATTATAAATCCCAGTCTGATTAAGGCTGATGAGAACCCTGTGGCACTTCTGAGGGCATAACCTCCTCTCATACCAAACCCATTTATACTAGAGCCATAGGTTGAGGGTTCTAAGACTACCTCTACTACTACTCTAAATGTTTCTATTGATGATAGACCCTAGTAGCCCAAGGCAATCGACATTGAGCGGGATCCCACTTTAGCTGCACCTGCACCAGAGGCTATGACATCACAGCCTTCTACACCAAGCATGATTAATATGTCCGCTGTTGTTTTTCAAGCCATGGTGTAGATGTTATCACGGATCGAGGCTCAGTTGTCTCGGCTTATGCAATAGCTTAGGTCTTCGATTTGGCAGACAGTTAAGGACTTAGAGGCTTGATGGACGACATTAACCATTTCCATAGTCGAGGAGCATATTACTACGGTGGATACTCGCATTGACATCTTTGAGGATCGAGTACAGAAGAGACTAGCCAAGGCCCATCCATCAGACTTGTCAGCCTTTCACGAGGAGCTAGCAAAGATTAAGGCTAACTTGGCTTCTTGATTAGCGGCTCCAAGTATAGTTCCCAAGTATACACCTTTGGAGGAGCCACTGTTTGATCTTTCTATTTCAGAGGATCATGCATAGCCTTCCCACGGGAAGAGACCCTTGTAGAGGGTGATGATACAGAGAGGGGTAGGTGTGTCAGAAGACTTTCGAGATTGATGAAGAGGAGGAAGAGGATGATCTCAGGCGAGTCTTATAGATGTCGATAGAAGAAAAAGAGCAGAGACGAGCCCAAGGAAAGGATAGATTGATGGGTATTGCTCATCTAGTGCACTACTACACATACTACCCCACCGGAGGGAGATGATCAGAGGCGGCCAGAGATTCATGCTTAGGCACCAAGATATGCTTATCTTCTTGACACCTTGTATTTATTTTGATTTTGATAATGTACATTAAGGACAACATACATTTCTTTCAATGGGGTGTAGGTAGCTATGGACTAGGCTGAAGGCTGAGTAGCTTTTAGTCTATAACTAACCCAAATTTTGATCCTAAGGTTTTCTTGCCTATGTTTTTTTCCTCATGGATATTAAATTTTTGTTGAACTGGCATATTTAGGATGTCTTAGATAATATTTGTAGTATATAGTAGTTAAACTTATGGCATGTATCTTGTTTTTAATATTATATGAAATATTTTGAAATTTGTGCACATCAATATTTTTTATTAGTAGTTACTTTGCAACCATACATTTTTGAATGATTTGCCAATGTTCTGATTAAGTAAAGGCAATTTCTTACATTATACGAGACCTCTATACAAGTCGTAGATCACTTTACGAGTCGTATGGAGGGGTTCCATGAAGATTTCCAGAGAAGGACCAAATACTGATGATGACATGAAGCATGATCTGTGAGTTTTTGTTGGCTTTGTATGTAATGTCATGTGTGTGTGAGCTAATTTTGTTGTATTCATGCATTGTGTACTGATCCAGAACTTGCCTTGTTACTTTAAGTTGGACTGGAGATTATATGGATTCTGAAGGGATCTTAGGCCCCAGTTCTTTGAATTAGCCCACTTTTTTCTAAATGACCAACTAAATGAGAATTTTATCCCTTGCTCCAAATGTTTGAGCTTTACATGTGTTTCTTTCTTAACACCTAATTTGCCTAACCTTATTTAGTGAAAAACCTTGATATTGGACCTGGTCTATCCTTGAGCATTGTGAACCTTGACTTAGGTAAATGGTCTAATTGAGGGTGGCTACTAAATGTGGCCCTAGTTTAGGGATTTGATATTGTGTACTTCACCATAGACCAAAAGCCTAAGTTGAGGGTGGTTGGTGTAGGGATAAATTAATAAAAATGAGATGGTGAGTTGGCAATATGAAGAAAAAGAAGGAATCATGTACCAGGTGAAAGAAATTAAAAAATGCCTTAGATTAAGTTAAAAAAGCAAAATTATCTGTGAAAATAAGGCAAAAGTTGAAAAATGAATAGAAAATACCCGGAAAAGCTTGAAGACAGGAAAAAGGAGGACAAGGTGAAAATGATTGAGTTGGTGAGTTGAAAGTGTTAAAAAACGTGGTTCAAGGTTGGCCTTTAGTCACTAATTATCCAAAATGTTATACCAAAGCCCCATGAGCCTGCGTTACAAGCTTATAAAGTTCTAAAGTGATCCTAGCCTAATTAGTCAAAAGTCTGGGTTATGAGCATACAAGTAAGCCTATGGTATTGGTCATCATGCATGAATGTCATTTGTGAGACTGAGTGTGCTTGTACAGTCCCATGTTTAATTTCTGAAATCTTTATTTAGTGTTAAATAAACTTCTTACTTGTGAGGGCATTTGTATTGCAGTGTCAACATGTCACTTGGCCAGTGATTGTGGATTGTTGATATTCCCTTGTCATAGTTGGATTGACAAATGTACAACATGCTATGGTTTGCTTACTAGCTACATGATCCTGTTTTGAAAAAGTTGATATGAGTGCTTGAGTTGGATTTGAGTATGGTATATGTCATGGGAGTAGCTGTTATGTGTTGCTTTATTATCTATATATATTGAGTCATCGCTTGAAGACAAGCAACAATGCTAAGCTGAGGGTGTTGATGTGTTTCAAAATACAACACATTTGATGCCTAAAACTTAGGATTTTATGTGTTCTCAATGCGACTTTTATCATTTTTATATGTGTTTGTAGGAAATATAGGTTGTCAGAACCATGAGAATCTAACTTAGAAAAGCTAGATTATTTGTACTTCCTGAGTTGGGTTTTTGTATGTATTAGCCACTTCCCTTCATTTTTCATGTTGTTTAATGGTGGTCAACATTAGACCCTGCCTAGTGTTATGATCCCGATCTAGGTAGTGATGAATAGGAAAAGGGAATGGTTAATAGAAGTTGATGATGTGTTCTCATCTAATCAAACAAACCTGGCCAAGGAGTGATTGACTAGGACAATGGGTAATGGTTAGTTTGGTACTTTACGGAGGGATAGAAGAACCTAAATTACTATTATACATGCAATGTCCTAATAAAGAGTTGTGTTATCTAGGTAGATTAAGTTAGTGAATCATAGGGAACACAATTACCCAAGTTGCTCTCCAGTTTGATTGTCTCTCCATTTTATTAGTTTAATTTAATTTTCTACAAATCATTGTAACCCTCTCCCTTTTAGAGAATCAAGTTGATGTCTGAATTAATTATTGGTTACCAAGTTGCAAAAGTACCACATTCCCTGTGGAATTCGACACTAACTTTGGTTAGGTTTTTTACTTCGAC
>DF357460.1:45655-83241 GCA_000787875.1 Solanum virginianum | reverse complement strand
TTTTACTTCGACGATCGCTTTGACCTTGAAATAGAGGTGTATGTTGAATGTTCATCAAAATACTACCTTCTCTTTAGCACCTGATGAGCTGTCAAAATACAACACATTTGATGCCTAAAACATAGGATTTTGTGTGTTCTTAATATGACATTTGTGGTTTTTTTATGTTTTTATGTTTGTTTTTGCAGGAAAGATGGTTGGCATGACTTTTGGAGAAAACTGCAGACATTTTCGGTTTTGAAAGATTATGAGACCCTCTACAAGTGTAGAGCAATCTACGAGTCATATAGTGGGTTTCGTAGGGATTTCAAGTGAAGAATGAAACTCTAAAGTTTAGCTATACGAGACCTCTATACAAGTCGTAGATCACTTTACGAGTCGTATGGAGGGGTTCCATGAAGATTTCCAGAGAAGGACCAAATACTGATGATGAAGTCTAAAAGAAGGCGATATGAGTGGTAGATCAGACTATGACTTGTAAAGTGGATCCATAGTAGTGAAGTCCAAGATTCAAGAACCTGAACATTATACCTCGATTATGACTCATGAACACAGTTACGAGTCATAACTACATGTTATAGCATCCACCGACCAGTTTTCCTAATTTTTTTGCTACTTATTTGTAAATATTATAAATAGTATAATTAGGATATTTTTTGTAAGAAGTACAGAAGAATGGAGTAGATAATGTCATTAGAGTACTTTTTAGAGTTTTGATACTTAGACTAAATATTGGAGAGGAGAATACATTTGTAGATTCATTGTATCTTTCAATCTTGTGATTCTCAATACAAATAGGGTTTCTTGTTTGTCAATCTATTTGGGTAAGAGATTAATTATGTTTTCTCAATTCATGATTTCTTCATCTACCCATAGAATGAGTAGCTAAACCCACAACCTAGGGTTGTGGGAACCATGAAGATCTAATCAAATAGACACGAATAATTTGCAATTCTGGAATAGGTATTAACATGTATTAATAAATTCTCTTCATATTGTATGTTTTCTACTGGTAGCCAACATTAGAACTTGCCTAGTGTTACCTTCTCGATGTAGGTGGTAATGAATAGGAAAAGAGATTGGTTAACATGATTTGATAATGTGTTCTTATCTAATCAACCGAACTAGACCACGGGGAGGTTGACTAAGACTATAGGTAATGGTTAGTATTGCACAATATGGAGATGGGCTAAGTCACATATTGAAATTCGCCTCTCACCTTTGACCAAATGGCTTGGTGAACTTAAATTACCATCCTATATGCTATACTCTAGTTGAGAATTGGGTTATCCAGGGATATTGAGTTGGTGAATCATGGGGAACATAAATTCCCAAGTTGCTCTTCATTATTGAATATCTCTTCTTAGCTAGTTTAGTTTAATTTCTTATCAATCATTGCAACAACCCCCCTTGGTGAGTTGAGTTAGTTAATACTTGAATTGTTTATTGGTGAATCGATTTGGAAAGTCTCCATATTCTCTATGCGATTCACCCCTAATATTGGTTAGGTTTTATATTTGATAGCAACAACTTTATCCTCCAAACGAGAGGTGTAACTTGGGTGTGATCGACACCTATCACAAGCTTTGGCATAGTTTTGGGTGTGTTGGTGTATAGTGGCCAATAATACCCATACTGTAAGATCTTATGTGTTGTCCGAACTCTACTATGATGACCACCCACCAATGATGAGTGACATGCCTCAAGTATGCTCATCATCGTGATTTCAAGAATAATGCGATGAATAATCACATCCACACATACATCAAACATGTATGGGTCATCCCAAAAGAACTTCCTCAAATCAGACATGAACTTCGGAAGCTTATGTATTCAGATGGGGCGACACAATATCACTCACCAAGTAGTTTGCATAGTTTGCAAACCATGGTATTAATTTATGTAATACTGCCAACACTCTCTTATATGGAAACAAATCATTGATCTTTAATCCATCATCAAACTTTGTCATTGCACTATCTTCTAATCTTGAATGGTGATCTACAACCTGATTTTCTATCCTTTTTTTGTCGATGACATTGAAGTTGAACTCTTGCAGGAGAAGTACCTATCTTATCAACCTTGGTTTTGAATCCTTTTTTGACATCAAGTACCTTAGTGCTGAGTGGTCAGTATGTACCACCACTTTGGACCCCAACAAATATGACCTAAACTTCTCGAATGCAAAGACCACAGCAAGTAACTCTTTCTCAATGATAGTATAATTCTTCTGGGCTATATTTAGGGCTTTGTGGCATAGTATATGTGATGTAATATCTTCTCTTAGCGCTGTCCCAATACTATACCTATGGCAATTCACATCCCAAGCTTAGGGCCTAGACGTGACACGACAATGGGGAACCTGAAGGAACACTGAACAAGCCTCTTAACTTATCATTACACATCATTGGTTGTGGAAGCATATAAAAGACATAGAAAGTAAGAATAGGTCAAAGAAACTAAGAGAAAAGCTTGCATAATATCATAATAAAGAGACAAAGAGTCAAAGCTCATATCATAGATACATAGCATATTCAATAAACATCTCTACTATATAGATAAGAGCGGGAGCCAAGACAAAGCAACCGGCCTCACCCTCATAGTCAAAATAGAACATAAAGAAGAGTGTCTCAATACATAATAAGAGAAATATAGATAAATATCTCGGGAATGGAGGACTCACAAAATAGCTTGAGTAGTATAAAACTAGCCACAGGAAGATAATCAACTTGGGCTCCGGATCCTCTATGGTGATATCATGTAAGCAAGAGTATGCATTAGTATGTTTGAATGTACTAAGTATATAGGATGCGATCCAACACAAGATAGGCATGATAATCAAAATGCATAACAATAGGCATAATATAACATTATTGCATGTATGATCAATGCTTAAGTAACTCATGCTTATATAGGATATCATATGTGTAGAAGAGACCACGCTAGATTCCCAAAGTACAAACCCCTTGGTTGGTTGATGATGATCTTACCCCATAAACCTGGTGGTGAAGTACAAACCCCTCACATGGTTTATGAGTACAAACCCCATCTAGGTTATCAGGACTCTTAGTCCCCCCGGATCGGGCATGGTCTAATGCAACACTTTATATAAAATATATCATTTACATAAGCTCTATTCATCATCATAACATCAATCATATCATATCTCATGCTTTTGACCTTCAATTCCTCAAGAAACCATAGCCGGACATTATATCAAACACTTGGCGGGTGTGAAATGGTAGTATAAAACCATAAAATAGAGAGATGAAATCATGCAAGAAAATCCATTGTAAAACTATCAATCAACACCTTGTAACACCCTCAAGCAATACACATAAAACCCCTAAAATCTTACAAGAGATCCAAGATTTATAGCTCAAATCAATCACCATATTGCAACACTCAAAAGGTATTCACATCAAAATCCCTCATCAAAACTTATAATAGATCCAAGATTTATAGCTCAAATCATAGCAAAATAGTCACAACTTTACATAGCTTTAACATAGTTCATAGACATGTTCATACTAGTAAACCCAATTGTATATTCAACTTTAATTCATGCAATATGAGTAAAAAGGAGATTAGGAAACCATGGTTAGAAGGACCCAATAGTTGAAATTCATATACCTTAGCTTTAAAGAAATGCTTGATGAAGATTGAAAATGGAGACTTAAAGCTTGAAGTAAATCCTTAGTTCCGGATGAGGGTTTGAGGCTTGAATTTAGGAGTGGAAAATTTGGCTAAGTGTTTGAGTGAGTATTGGGGAATATTTAGAATGATATGGGGGTGAAAATAGTTAAGTATAAGTATTATCACGTTTGGAAACACTTAGGTCCAAGACCCAAAAGTCTTGGACCGCACAAAAAAATAACTAGGCAGAAATTACACAGGTTCGCATCATGGACCTATCGTGGAGACTGAATTAACATATGTTCGCCATAGAGGCGCGTCTCGATACAATCACAGATAGACACTCGATAAGCAATTTTTAGAAAATTAAAATTGCTATTTGTTGGATCTTGAATAATTTTGACCCCCCAAACAAGAATATAAAGTTGGATTTTTGATCTCACACATGGATTTTGAGATATATGGGAATTATAATTTTGGGCACTTCTAAGGCACATTTTTGGGCACTATTTGGGGTCATTTCAAGCAACCCCACTTGTATCACACATGATTTCAAAGGACTTGGACCAGTATGGAGCTACAATGATTGGGGCTTAAATCAACCTCTCCAACTCTTCAATGTCTTTGAGGCACACATCATCAAACACGAACTTAGAATCCTTCCCCAACAATTTATACAATGGATGTGTAGTTTTAGAGAAGTTTTTTATGAACCTCCGGTATAATCGTGCATGCCCCAGGAAGCTCATCGCACCCTTAACTAAGATGGGTAGGGGAAGCATCTCAATCACCTCCACTATAGCTCTATTGATCTTGATCCCTTTGCTGGATATTTTGTGTCCCAACATAATGCACTCCTTTACCATGAAGTGACACTTCTCCCAATTTAGCACCGGATGGCTTTCCTCACGTCTTTCCAAAACAATATGTAGGTGCTTCAGTCCTCAAATGAGTCTCCAACGATACTAAAGTTTTCCATGAAGACTTCAATAATGTCCTCCACCATGTCAGAGAAAATGGACATCATACACCTCTAGATTGTTGCTGGGCATTACACAACTCTAATGACATCTTCTTGAATGCGAAGGTCCCAATATGGCATATATATATCATCTTCTCCTGATCCTCAGGAGCAATAGTGATCTGATTATAGCCTGAATATCCATTAAGGGAAGTTATTTATATAATGATTTCATTAAAAGTATCTATTGTGATGAAAGTTGACCAATTGCCTAATTCGGGGGGTAGTAGGCTCGAACTACCATATTGCTGATCTATGAATGGCATAGGGAGGTGGTCTTTTTCTATCAAAGCATTAAGTTTTTTGTAATCTATGCATACCCTCTATCCAGTGACTGGCCACATCAGGATTAACTCATTGTTGGCATTTGGTACAACTATGATACCCCCTTTTTTTGGAACACACTAAATCGAGTTCAACCATTCACTATTGGCAATCAGGTGTATCACTCTTATATCCAACTATTTGATATTCTCCTTGCCTATAACCTCTTGCATATTTGGTGATCAATACTTTACTTGTAGTCCTTGACTAACTGAATTTTGTGAGTGCATATCCCGGGAAGGATACTAATGATATCTGCAATCGTCCACCTAATGGCGTTCTTGAACTGTTTAAGCACCCTAACAAGGGTGCTCACCTATTAATCATTCAAATCCATAACAACTATCATTGGAAAAATGTTGTAAGATCCTAAGAATGCATATCTCAGATGTGCTGGAAGGGCCTTCAACTCTAATATCAATGGGTCTTCTATGGAGGGCTTTGTGGGCGATGACTCTCGATTCTACAAGTATAACTCTAGCTTGGTTTGGCATCTAGGGCCATAAGATATCCCTAGAGCATTCACTATCCCCTCATAATCTGGGATGCCATCATTGTTAAAGTTCATCAGCACTACTTCCACCATGTCAACACCCATTCTTACCTCAAGTGGTACTTCTAGTTCATCATCATCAACAGTCTCAATAACAGAGACCACTCGCCAATCATTCTCTTTCTTTGGTTGGTGGTAGATATTGAACACTACCTCATCTTTCCTAAATCTAAACTTGAGTTGGCCCTTCTCTATGTCCACCAAAGTGCTACCAGTGGCTAAGAAGAGCCTCCCCAAGATAATAGGGACATCAAAAACAACCTCACAATCCAGGATCACAAAGTTTGTGGGGAATATGAACTTTTCAACTTTAACCAACACATCATATAGTATCCCCATAGGCTTCTTCACTGTGTGATCGACCATCAACAACCATATTCTCGTTGGAGTATAGATTCCCAGTCCTAGCTCCTTGAAGACCGCAAGGGGCATCAAATTGATATTGTAACCTAGATCACATAGTACCCTTGCTAACTCCACATCCCAAATAGTGCAGGGTATGGTAAAAGCATTGGGATCTTCTCACTTCTCAAGTAAGGACCTTGTAGCAATAGTCTTGCAATTCTGAATGAAATATCCCCAAAAAGTACACAAAAATGTGCCTCGAAACTGCTCGAAATCGTAATTTCCATATATTTCAAAATTCTTGTGTGATATTGAAAATCCGACTTCATATTCTTGATCAGGGGGGAAAATTAAGTAGAAAATGGGTCTAACCCCGATTTAAAAGCAACTTTAGCAAAATTTGAAGACCAAAAAAATGTGATTTCTAGTGAGCTAGTGCGCCCTAAGCATGACACACAAAGGGCGCGCCAGTGTATTATTTTTTTCTAGTTTTTCACTTCGGTTCAAGGTTTTTGGGTCTTGGGCCTAAGCCTTCCCATGTTTGAAAATACCTATACTTAGCCATATTTTATCATCATATCATACCCTTAGACTAATATTTCTCTCAAAATTCAAGTGTCCAAATCTCTTCTGGATCATAAGGAATTCATCCAAACTTCAAATCTCCATTCAAATCTTCTTTAAGGAATTCTCCAAAGTCAATGTATGTGGGTTTCAACAATTAGGTTCTTTCACCCATAGTACCCAAGCTCCTTTTTTACCTAAATTACATGATTATAAGTAGATTTACTTATGGGTCTTACTTATTATGAAGTTGACTATGAAATATGTTGGGGTTTCATAAACTTGTGACTATTTGAGCATGTTTTGAGCTATGAATCTATGGCATGATAGTCTCAGCACAAGCCTGACTATGTTGGGGTTTCATAAACTTGTGACTATTTGAGCATGTTTTGAGCTATGAATCTATGGTCTAGTGTTTGATTTGATGAAGGGTTTTGATGTATATTGCATGAGGATATTACCAATTGTTGGTGGGTGGTTTTACATTGGATTTTCTTGCACGATTTCACTTTTGAATTTTATGATCTTACACTAGCATTAAACACCCCACTAAGTATTTGATAAAATGTGTGGGTTTAGATTCTTGAACTATTGATGATCTATTGCATGACCTATGACTTGAGTGACTCTATGATGATAAAAGGAAGTTATTTATATAATGATTTCATTAAAAGTATCTATTGTGATGAAAGTTGACCAATTGCCTAATTCGGGGGGTAGTAGGCTCGAACTACCATATTGAGGGGTATATACCTCATTCGCTAGGGGGTTCTAGGACCGTGCCACCATATTGAGGGTTATATACCTCTTTCACATAGCTCGGGGATGGTAAGCCCATGCTACCATATTGAGGGGTATATACCTCATTCGCCTAGCTAGGTGGTGGCAGGCCTATGCTACCACATTAGGGGGATATACCTCAATTGCCCCACCAAGGAGGTAGTAGGTCTTAGTTATATAATGATGGTCACCTTCTTCGCATGTAATATTTTCAATATAAGCATGTTATACGTCAAGTATCATTCATTCATGTCATATTGCTAATATGCTATCTCTTGCTTATGATATAGTATTTTGCTATGTGCCTATCTATTATTGCATTGCATGCTACGGCCATCTTGCTATATACTCATCCATTGCCTAATTACACATTTTGGTTATGTTGCCTATCTCTTGTTGCATTGCAACCTACATACTTAGTACATTCAAACATACTAATTCATACTCTATGCCTACATGATGTTACCATATAGGGACCAGAGCACCGGTTGATTATCATCCTCCTCGTGGCTAGTACTTCTACCCAAAGCTAGTTGGTGAGTCCTCAATTAAGGGGATAATGAATTTGATCTTATGATATCTATTAAGACTCTCTTTTCTTTATTGTATACTTATGATTATGAGGGCTAACTAATACAAGAAAGAAATCAATATAGAGAGAAACTAGGGTATTGTGTTACCATGATTCCCTATCTAAGTATCACCAATAGCCTAATTCTTTTGTAGTGTATAACATGCAGGATGATAAATTAAGTTCACCAAGTCCTTTGGTCAAAGGTGATAGGTATTTCATGATGTCTTGTGTTATGAAAGACTTTCCCTTAGTCTTTTTTGCTGTTATTTCTACTCCTATTAATGTTGTTTAATGCTTTCATGACTAAGGGTGTGTAATGATATGTAAAGAGGGTTGTTTGGGGTCCCCTCGGGTTACCCATTTGCCATATCATGTCTAGGCCCTAGGCTTGCTTTGTGACAGTAAAGCTCTTGGGAGAACTCCTTACTCATAGTAAGATTTTTAGTAACCAGCTCTTTCATGTACATCACATACCCTGTCATCTTCTCCAATACTGCAATGAGAGGGATGTTGATGGAGAACTATTTCAGCATGGAGAAAAAGTACTTTAACTTGCCTTCCTCCTTCCTCTTTTGGATTCTTTGAGGGAAGAGAGGAGGAGGTCTAGGAATGGGCTTCAACTTCTGTGGCACATCCGCAGCTTCACTCACCCCATCCTTGCGATGATTATCTCCTACATCTGCATCCTTGGCCGTAACTGCCTCCGCTCAAACAATATCTTCATCAACTGGCATGGGAGGATCAATAGTGCTTTTGCCACCCTATAACCCTAATCTGCATCTCTCCCGGGACCCCTATTCTTATCATAATATCCTCTGTGGTTGTCCCTGAAAGCTCCATCTTTGTTGAAGTTTTGAACTTGGTTTCCTTGACCTTAGCGCAAATAGTCTTGATTGGACCCTTGGTTGTTGGTCCAAAAACCCCTCATCTGATCAGTAACAAAATACGTGTCCTCATCATAATAAGTCTTATCATACATAGGTGCATGTGGAGGTTGATGAACCATTGCATTGACTCTCTTTTGGTTCTGCTTCATCATCACCTCCATACATGTGCGAATTTGGGCAAACTCTTGCATAATTTTCTCATTGATTTTTGCTTGCTCTGAACCAACACTGATAATATATGAACTTTTCGTAGATGCTCTATCTCTCTAACCCATGCATGATTAATTTTGAGCACTCTATCCATCCGCTCTATGATCATTGCAAATGGCTGATCCAAGAACATGCCCCCATGATAGTCTCAGCACAAGCCTGACTTTTCTCATTAAGGGCACAGTAGAAGATCTCCACCAAGGTATCAACAACTATCTTATAGTCTGAGAGACTCCTCAAGCATTTGGTGACCCACTCCCAAGTAGTACTGATCGAATCACCAAAAAGTTGCTCAAAGTTATTGATCTAGTCTTTCAACTTGAGCTTCTTAGATCTAGGGAAGTACCTCTCCAAAAAGGCCTTTTGTAAGTATGCCCAACTAGTGATCGAACTCTATAGGAGCTTAGATAGTTATAATGTTGCATTGCGTATAAGAGACAATAGAAAGACACAAAGTCCCATAGCATCCATAGACATATTTTGTGTTCCTATGAGGATCCTCCAATTATAAGTTAGCAAATACCTGAATGTTCTAAAACATCTGAAGCAACCCACTCGAGACTGTGAACTGTGTGTCTGCCTATAGTGATGGCAACATAATAACTCCAGTCACCTCCATAGCCATATGATTTAGCCTACATTAGTTCAACTGATGAGCATTGGCATTAAAATCTTATGGTTGTGGAGCAATGTCATCCAGAGAAGGTGGGTTCTCATGATCAGTATTTTCATTCTTGTTCCTGTTTAGAGTTGCATCATTTTTGGTATTTTCTTACGCCATTCTCCTCAATGTTCGGTGAATCTCTGGGTCAAATAAAGTCAAGGGTCTGCCTTGAATTAGTGTATTGGGCATACACTACACTTACACCATACAAAAAAAAATAAAACATAAAATGTGAGAAATAAGGATTAACACCAAAATCACTATGAATCAACTAATTCTAGTCTTATTCCCTAGCAACGGCGCTAGAATCTTGATTGCCGCCCAAGTTACACCTCTTTTAAGAGGACAGAGTAGTCGCTATCAAGAAATAGAACCTAACCAAGGTTAGGCTCGAACCCATAGGAAATACGTAGAATCAAGAGAATTTAATGATCATAATTTGAGTAGTTAACCAACTTACTTCCCAAAAGGGGGGGGCATTTGTAGTAGTCGATGGAATATAAAACAAAACTAACTAATACAAGAAAGAAATCAATATAGAGAGAAACTAGGGTATTGTGTTACCATGATTCCCTATCTAAGTATCACCAATAGCCTAATTCTTTTGTAGTGTATAACATGCAGGATGATAAATTAAGTTCACCAAGTCCTTTGGTCAAAGGTGATAGGTGAATTTCACTATGTGACTTGGCGCGTCTCCATAGTGTGCATTACTAATCCTTACCTATTATTCCCAATACAACCTCCCCTTTTGGTTGATTAGATGAGAACACATCAATCGAATTCTATTAGTTAATCTCTTTTCCTATTCATTAATACCTTGGTCCAGTCAGTAACACTAGGCGGATTCTAATGTTGGCCACCATCAGAAAACATGCAAAACAAAGAGAGTTAATTAATACATGCATGGACACTTTTCAAGAATTATCAATTATCCAATTTTACCTTGTTAGTTCTTCATGATTTTCACAATCCTAGTTGTGGATTTAGCTATTCATGCTTTGTGTAGATGTAAGAATTATGAATTGGAAGAACATAATTAAACATTTACACAATTGAATTAAGATCAAGCAAATACAACTTCCAAGAGAATCACAAGATTCAAGATGAAACTAAAGTACAAGTGTTCTCAAAATCTCACCAATGTAATATCACTATTTTCTCTCTCCATTACTGAGTTCTCTGAGTACTATGTGAAAACTAATCAAAAGTAGCCTAAAAAACAAATTTATAATAACTAAATACAAGGTCTAAACATAATAGTATACCTATTTGGCATGCATCATGAAAGGGGTTTACAAGCCGTATTGCATTCAAAAGCCAGTAACCGGGGTGTCGTAAAAAGCTACAGGTAAATTGGACTTCAAGTCTACAAAACGTCCATATAACTTGTAAAGTGGTTACCTATAAGGGGGTTTCATCTGAGGAATCTTTAAAAAGTCCCAATCGCTGATCCTCAGGGCATGAACCATGGTCTACGACTCGTAAAACATTCCATGACCTGTCTGTATGTTCGTGAAATCAACTCTAGAAAATCAACCCCTCACTGGAATTTTCCAAAAACCACTTCACGACCCGTAAATGGTCTACGACTGATAAAAGCTCTCGTACTACATCAAAAATCATCAAGTTCTATATTTCATCCAAAAATTCAGGCCAAACCTGTAATGTTGCAAATAGAACACAAAAACACATAAGACCAACTAACATCGCATTGACAACATACAAAATTCCAAGTTGTAAGCATCAAAAGTGTTGTATTTTGACAATATAACAATTAGCATGAGGGAGTATTCCCTTAAGTTTAACAAGCTCTCTAAATATGCTCCTCACTTGGTTGCCAAATCTAGGGTAAGGATGAACAAGTTTGTGTCTGGAGTATTTGACTTGGTGAATGAAAAATGTCACACCGCTATGATCGTGGGTGATATGGACTTGTCTTGGCCCATGACTTATGCCAAGCAACATGAGCGGGAGAAGATTAAGAAGAGAAGGAGTGGGGAGTCCAAGATAGCTCTGCATGATGGTGGTTTTCAAGGTGCTAAGGGTGGCAACTTCCAAAAAGGTAACAAATTCCAAGGCCAAGGATCCTCTAATTTTTAAAACAAAAGATTTGCTAATGATAGGGTGCTTAACCCTAGTGCTCAAGGGGAAAATGGTAGTATGACTTTTCCAAGCATCCTAAAATATGGGAGAAATCATAGTGGCAAGTGCTTGAGGTACTCGAATGCTTGCTATGAGTGTGAAAAAATAGGCCAGAAGCTTGTTGATTGTCCCTATGCTAAAAAGAAAGGAAAGGATAGTCCTCCCTAAGGAAAAGGTGCTTATATTGATTAAAGGGCACAAGGAGGCCAACAAATAGGCGCTCCTCACCACAATCAGTTTTATGCCCTTCAAGGGAGACAAGGACTAGAGGAGGTACCTGATGTTGTTACCAATATGTTAATGGTTTATGATTATGATATATATGCTTTGTTGGTTCTGAGTGCTACTCTCTCTTTCATTACTCCTTTTGTCACTAACAAGCTTCATGTGTGTCCCGAATTATTGTGTGAACCTTTTGAGCTGTCTACTATCATTAGTGAGTTTAGTATCTCTAAAAGAGTCTATATGGATTGTCCCGTATCTATATTGCATAAAGCATTACCTTGTGATTTGATTGAGCTTGACATAGTGGATTTGGATGTTATTCTTGAGATGGATTGGTTACATGCATATCATGATTTCATTAAATGTAGAACTTGTGAGGTTAAGTTTTAATTTACTAATGAGCCTGTCATTTAATGGGAAGGTCATAATTTGGCGGTCAAGGGTAGGTTAATTTCTTGTCTTAAGGCCCAAAAATTAATTTTTAAGGATTGAATTTATCATCTTATGAGGGTTTGGGATATCGAGTCTAATGTCCCTCCTATCTAGTTGATTCCAGTTATCAATGAATTTTTGATGTCTTTCCTAATGAATTTCTAGTTTTTGGTATAGATTTCCTCCTCGATACTCAAATCATTTTGGCCCCGGTGGAGTTAAAGGACCAATTGAAGGATTTGTTGAAGAAGGATTTGATTAGGCCTAGGGGTGGGCATGGTATAGTATGGTATGGTATTTAAAAATTTGGTGTGGTAATTTTTGTTTTTGGTATCTAAAAATATGATACCATTACCATACCAAATTAGCTTGATATGATTTGGTATTTTTAATTCTGATTTTCGTATTTTATGGTATGGTTGTTCGGTAACCATAATTAATTAATTCGAATTATTATATTCATATAATAAAGAAGTATAACTTTAATAATATTAAAAATGTCTCAAGCTAATCAATTAAGTGATCAAACACTATATGCATTTTCAAGTTGTGGATAATGAATAACACAAAAGATAATCAATGCTTTCAAATTTGTTTTTCTCAAATTTTTTTCAACGTGGTCAATAATGGGAGTTCCAACTAGACTTCCAGGACTCTTCAAGAAGCTCTAAATATATTTAAAATAATTTGAAATTTAACATATATATATATTACTTATATTTTGGTATGGCATACAATATTTTGGTATTTATTTTTTTATATACCAAATACCATTCCGAATAGCAACAAAAAAATATATCATACCAAATACAATAATTACCATACCATGGTATAAAAAAATTGGTTTCAATATGGTATTTTGTGTATAGCATATCATGCCCACCCCTAATAAGGCCTAGTAAGTCGCCTTGGGGTGCACCGGTGTTGTTTGTAAGGAAGAAAGATGGCTCACTTGGAACGTGCATCGACGATCGACAACTCGATATGGTCACAATAAAGAACAAGTATCCTTGGCCAAGGATAGATGACCTATTAGATCAACTACAAGGGGCTAGTCATTTTTCTAAGATTGATCTTCGTTCCGGGTACCACCAAATTAGGGTGAGGGAGTGTGATATTCCCAAGACTAGTTTTTGAACAAGAGATGGGCATTTTGAAATTATAGTGATGTCATTTAGCTTAACTAATGCACCGACGATATTTATGGATCTCATAAATAGGATCTTTAAACCCTACCTTGACATGTTCGTGGTGGTCTCCATAGATGACATATTGATTTACTGTCATGACCCAAACCTAGGGCCTAGACATGACACAGCTAATGATAAGTATGATAACAATCCAAACAAGCCTCTTGATCGCAACATGCACACATCCTTGGTTGCGGAAGCAAATGAGCAATAACAATAGTCAAGTAAAAAGAGAAAATAGGACTAAGGGAATATTCTTTATAAACATAGAAATCATAAGATAAGTCAAGCTCAAAAGTTACATAAACTTGGCATCCAACAAAACCACTACTTTAGATTTGGAGCTGGGGCCAAGACACTTCCCGGGCTCACGCACATAATAATAAGTATTCAACATGGAGAAAGAGTCTCAATATAGTAGAAAATAAGTAGATATTGTCCTCGGAATTAAGGACTCACCAAAGCTTGCTTCAAAGGATTGAACTAACCACATGGAGGAGAAGGATGATCAAGTGGAGCTCTAGACCCTACATGGTGATATCATGTAGGCATAAAGTATGCGTTAGTACATTTGAATGTACTAAGTATGCAAGATTCAATGAAACAAGAATCATAAGCCAAAATAACAAGATGGTTAATCATAATAAATTAACATAAGCTCAATATGCCATGCGTAACCAATGTGTAGGATGAAGCATGCTTGAGAATAATCCTACTTTCATAACTTGTTTAATACAATAAAGTGATATGATTATATCATCCAAATACCTTGTACTAGAGGGTGAGGGGTGTAGCATAGGCCATAACCACTTCTAGTAGGTAATGGGAAGTACATGAGGGTGGAGAAATAGAATAGGCCATAACCCCTACAAGTAAGAACGAGATAATGGATGGTACATGAGGGTGGAGATATAGCCTAGGTCATAACCCCACATGTAAGCATAAGATAATACATAACATTGAATCACACACGAGGGCGAGACGTACCACATAGTTCATAACCCCTTCATGTAGCAATCGGCCTTGTACTAGAGGTTAAGGCACATAACATAGTTCAGTACCCCATCTAGTAGGCCTTACAATTCATAAGAGCATAAACCTTAGCGTAAGAACTTAATAACTCATCAACAATTGAGACTTGCAAAATCATGCAATGGATCATCAAAAACTTGAGAATTCTTGACTTGACATTTTTTCAAACGCATGGTGGGTTCATGACAATAGTTCAAAATCATGCAATTAAAGGGTGAAAAAAGATGAGCAAAACTTAATGCAAATCGAACCACCAACATGTACTAAAACCCTTATATAGGGTACCTTCAAATCCATCATAAAAATTTCATAATAGATAATAGTTTTATAGCTCAAAACATGCATAGTCTCTATAGACAAAGATGAACTCATAGTGTAAGCTTAAAATAGATATTCGTGAGTAATCAACAATACTTTATAAAAACCCCAACATAAATAATGCTCATATTTCATAATAAGGGATACCCATAAGTAATACAACTTGAAAATATACAATTTTCATAAAAAGGAAGATTGGGTTGCATGGGTGAAAGGAACCAATGGATGAATCCCACATACCTTAAACATGGGTTTTCTCGAGATGAGCTTGAAGAGAACTTAGAGCTTGAATAGAACCATTAAGTTCCAAAGCTAAGCTTGAAATCCTTGAATTTGGTATGAGATATTTGGTTAAGTCTTGGAGTGGTTTTTGTGAGGGTTTTGAGTGATATAGAGTTAAAAAATGGCTAAGTATGGGTGTTTTCACGCATAAGTAGATATGGGGCTATGACCCCAATGCCCTTGGACGAAGCAAAAAAATTAAGGAAAATCCAACACTAGTCCATACGGCTAGTGCGACACTGACCCATTGCTAAGGCCAAATTACACAAGTTCGTGCCCTTTGCACGTTGCGGCCAGGGAGCGGACAGACACTGTCACGCAAAAAATTAGTGAAAATTATTTTTCACTATGGGTCTTCTAAAATTTAGGTTATATCTATTTCCCACTCAATATTTTCCCCTAATCAAGAATATAAAGCTCGATTTGCAATATCACACATGAATTTTGAGATATATGGAAATTACGATTATGGACATTTCCAAAGCACATTTTCGAGGTGTTTGTCCTTGAATGTCAAAGAAACATGCATAAGAGAAGTAATCATTAAGATTTCAGCCTGACATGAATGCAACAAATGTATTTAAACATCATTTTTAAAAAGACTCAACATGAATGTCAAAATCACCATAAACTTGTTAACATAAACATGAATACATGCAAAATGACATGAGGTCTGAAACTTAAGACTTAAAATCATAGAAAGAACTTATGTTTGCTATCTTACACAGTAATAAAATGAAAGTGGTACTAATATCACTTCTTCATGTTCACTCCGACTTCCTATATGGCACTTTCAACCTGTTGATTCCTCCAAAGAACCTCGATGGATGCTACATCCTTGTTCCTCGACCTTTTCACATGTCTATCTGATATCCCCATCTAGACCTCCTCATAAGTCAAATTATCCTCCACAACACCCCTCAACCTCAAAGGGCTCTATAGCACTTTAGTCACCAACACATCTCCTAGACTGGCCACATGGAAGACTAGATGAACCATATTTGTAACCATGGGAAACTCTAATTCGTATGCAACCTTACATAATCTCCTCGAAATATTATAAGGCCCTACAAAAATTGGGCACTGTTTACCTTCCTTGCCAAACCGAACCATTCCCTTCATGGATGAAACCTTTAAGTAAACCCAATCACCAATATTAAACTTAAGTTCTCCTCTTCTCATATCGAAATATGACTTTTGCCCACCTTGAGACTTCTCAAATCTCTTTCTTTTTAACCTCATCTCCTCCAAAGTTTCCATAACTAAATTCGATACTAACAAACTCATCACACCAACCACACCAAGATACTTCCCCATAGTCTCTATCCATTCCCATGGAATCAGAAATAATAAAATAGGATGAATCATGATCTTCTTTCAAATCAACTTCCTCAAGTCATAAACATTAGACACACACAACTTACCATGGTACCTAAGGTACCATCTCCACCCCGGAGGAAACCCCCACTTTATCATCCTTTACCAAGGCCTCTAACTCTAAGAAAGCAGGATCAAGGTCTTGTTTCAACTTGAATTCCTTAATTAAAGAAGATTTGGAATCATTAACCACCACTACACCACTATTTTCAACTTCATTCAACCTAATTCCTAACCTAGCCAACCGGTGTACTTCTCTATCCACCTTTTCATTACCCAAAATAAAATCCTCACTTTTCATATTTAGCAATCAACTTCTCATCCCTCGTGATTTTCAACACCACCTTCACATGCTCTTCTTCACTCAAGGAATAACCAATACATTAGCACTAAAAGGCACAACTATAAACATACCAAGGTAGGGTTAAAGACCCTATTCATTAGATCCAAAAACATAGCCGGGGCATTAGCCAAGAAAAAGACATTACCACACATTCAAAATATCAGGAAGGACATCAAAAACTCATCGACCATTGGAACCAACTCAATAGGAATGAATTTAGAATCAATATCTCTAACCCTTATGAGATGGTAAATGCAACCCTTAGAGATCAATTTGGGCCTTAAGACAAGAAATGAATCTACCATAACTACCACTTTACAACTTTCCCACCTCAAGTACGGATTCGTTAGAGAATTGGAATATAACTCTATAGGTGCTACAATCAATGTAAGCATGATATGCATGTAACTAATCCACCCCAAGAATAATCTCAAATCCCGCCATGCTAAGTTCAACAAAATCACAAGACCAGACTTTATGAAAATAGGACAATACCTTAGACTTTTCTATCAACAATGAAATCACTAATAGGGGTAGAAACCTAAAAGGTTCACATAACAATTCGGGAAACACATGAAGCTTATTACCAATGAAGGAATAATGGAAGAAATAATGGCATCCAAACCTATCAAAGCATGCACATATTAATAAAAAAACCCTTAACATACTGGTGACAACATCAGGCACCACATTCCCTCATTGCCTCCCTTCAAGAACATACAACCAATTACATCATGGAGTGCCTCCTTTTTGGGCTCCTTGAGTTCCTTAATTAACATAATCACCTTGAACTTGAGAACGACCATCCTTGCCCTTTTTTAGAATATAAGGGCAATCAATAAGCTCATAGCCTACTCTCCCACACCCATAACACACATTTTAATCCTTTAAGCATTTACCATGATGATGCTTTTCACATTTTGGGCATTTTGGAAAACTTGCCCTACCATTGCCACCTTGGAACCTTGGATTAACCATCCTATCATTAGAAAACCTTTTGTTTGGGGCACTAATTGACCTTTGGCCTTGAAATTCGTGAGCTTGTTGGAAATGTTCATTCTTAGCACTTTGGAAAACACCCTCAAATTGAGCTGTCTTGGACTCGCCACTTCTCCTCTTCCTAAGCTTCTCCCCCTCGAGTTGTTCGGCATATATCATGAGCTGAGACAAGCCTATATCACCCACTAGCATGGTAGTATGACACTATTTATTCACCAAGTTGGACACTCCCAACACAAACTTTTGCATCCTTGATCTAGGGTCAACCACCAATTGTGGAGCATACTTGGAAAGATTGTTGAACTTGAGGGCATACTACCTCACACTCACGGAATCTTGCTTGAGGTTCATTAATTCCATCATTTGGCCTCTCTCAACTCAATAGGAAAGAATTGGTTGAGTAAGGCGGCCTTGAACTCCTCCCAAGGAACAGCATCATGATTTTCTCTCTCCATCTTCTATTGCACGAACCAAATTTGAGCCACACCATTTAGGCCGCTAGTTCTGCCTTCTCCTTCGAATTTACACCTATTATGGATAGCACCTTATACACCTTATCTATGAACTCTTGGGGATGTTCCTCAGCCTTCGACCCATGAAACTCCGGAGGGTTCATTCTTGTGAAATCCCCCACCATTGAGGCCAGAGTAGGAGCATGAGGAGCTTGGGCCCCTTAGTTCAATTGGTTGGTCATGGCATGGGTCAATATAGTGATAGCATTTTGGAACTCAACTTTAATAGCCCCTCTATCTTGAGGAACTTGAGGAGTGGGGTAAGCCAGTTGCCACCCAAGTGCATGGGCCCTCGTTGGTATTCCCCTTTATAGCGGCATGATCTAGAAGGGAAAAGAGCATCCGTTAAGGTGGAAGAGCATTTTCTTACATATAAAGCATGATATAGATCATGAAGAAGTGAAACATTTCCTAAAACTCCTCATGGTCTCCTATTCATAATTGTGGCGCGGTTGACAACCAAGAATAAAACTTTAATCGATGAGGTGTATTGGATTCCAGACGGTCATTAACAACCTAGTTCTCTGATACCAAGTTTGTCCCGGCACAAGCCTAGGGACTAGACGTGACACGGTGAATGTGCCTCTTGATCATAACATGCACACATCTTTGGTTGCAGAAGAAAATGAGAAATAACAAGAGTTAAGTTAAAAGGGAACATAGGACTAAGGAAATATTCTTCATAAACATAGAAGTCATAAGATAAGTCAAGCTCAAAAATATACACAAACTTGACATCCACCAACATCTGTACTTTAGATTTAGAGCGGGGGCCAAGACACTCGTTGGGCTCACCCTCATAATAATAAGTATTCAACATAGAGAAACAATCTCAAAATAGCATCAAATAAGTAGATATTGTCCTCAGAATTGAGGATGCACCAAAGCTTGCTTCAAAGGTCCGAACTAGTCACGTGGAGAAGGAGGATGATCAAATGGAGCTCTGGTCCCTACATGGTGATATCATGTAGGCATAAAGTATGCTTTAGTATGTTTAAATGTACTAAGGATGTGGGATGCAATGCAACAAGAATCATAAGCCATAATAAGAAGATGCTTAATCATAATCAATGAACATAAGCTCAATATGCCATGCGTAACCAATACATAGGATGGAACATGCTTGAGAATAATCATACTTGCTTAACTTGTTTAACACAATAATGTGACATAATAAGATCATCTAAACACCTTGTATTAGAGGGTGAGGGATATAGCATAGGTCATAAGCTCTTCTAGTAGGTAATAGTTAGTATGTAAGGGTGGAGAAATAACATAGGTCATAACTCCTACATGTAAGCATGAGATAATGGATGGTATAAGAGGGTGGAGATATTATATAGGGTCATAAACCCAACATGTAAGAATGAGATAATACATAATATTGAATCGGACATGAGGTTGAGTTGTACCACATAGTTCGTAACCCCTTCATGTAGCAATCAGCCTTATACTAGAGGGTAAGGCACACAACATTATTAATAAACTCATCTAGTAGGCCTTACAGCACATAGAAACATAAAACCTAGCATAAGAAGTCAATAACTCATCAACAACCAAGACTTGCAAAATCATGTAATAGATTATCAAAAATGTGAAAATTCTTGACCTGACATTTTCTCAAACATATGGTAGGTTAATGACACAAGTTCAAAATCATGCAATTAAAGACTGAAATAAGATGAGAAAACTTAATGCAAATCAACCCACCAATATGTAGTAAAACCCTCGTATAGGTACCTTGAAATTCATCATCAAATCTCATAATAGATCATAGTTTCATAGCTCAAAACATGCATAGTCTCAATAGACAAAGATCAACTTATATATTAAGGTTACAATAGATATTCATGTGTAATCACCAATACTTGATAAGAACCTCAACATAAATCATGCTCATATTTCATAATTAGAGATACCAATAAGTAATACAACTTGAAAATATGCAGTTTTCATAAAAGAAAGATTGGGCTCCATGGATGAAAGGATCCAATTGATGAAACCCACATACGTAAAACTTAGGTTTTCTAGAGATGAGCTTGAAGAGAACTTAGAGTTTGAAGAGAATCCTTGACTTCCAAAGCTAAGCTTGAAACCGTGAATTTGGTATGAGATATTTGGTTAAGTCTTGGAGAGGTTTTAACGAGGATGTTGAGTGATATAGAGTTGAAAAATGGCTATATATTGGTATTTTCACACATAAGTAGGCATAGGGCTATGACCCCAATGTCCTTGGCTGAAACAGAAAATTAAGGAAAATCAAACACTGGTTTGCGACATTGGCATGAAGCGAACCCATTGCAAAGGCCAAGTTATACTAGTCCACGCCTCTGGCACATCACAACTAGGGCGCAGACAGACACTGTCTTGTGAAAATTAGTGAAAATTATTTTTCTCTATGTGTCTTCTAAAATCTGAGTTAGACCTATTTCCCACTCAATTTTCCCCCCTGATCGAGAATATAAAGTCCAATTTTTGATATCACGCATGAATTTTGAGATATATGGAAATTATGAATATAGGTATTTCCGAAGCAGATTTTTGGGGTGTTTCAATATCTCCCCCTTTAGAACATTCGTTCTCGAATGTCAATGAAATGTGCATAAGAAAGTATTCAAGAAGATTTCAGCACGACATGAATGCAGCAAATGCATTTAAACATCATTTTCAAAAAGTCTCAACATGAATGACAAAAACTACCATAAACTTGTTAACATAAACATAAATGCATGCAAAATGACATGAAGGCTGAAATATAAGACTTGAAATCATAGAAAGGACTTAGTTTTCTATCTTAAGCTTGAATAGAATGAAAGAGCTATGTATATTACTTCTTCATGTCCGCTCCAGTTTCCTATGTGGCACTTTTAACCTGTTGATTCCTACAAAAAAATCTTGCCGGATGCTACATCCTTGTTCCTCAACCTTCCCACATGTCTATCTGATATCTCCATTGGGACCTCCGTATAGGTCAAATTATCCTCCACAACACCCCCAAGCTCAAAGGGCTCTACAACACTTGAGTCACCAACACATCTCCTCGACATAAGATATATGGATGACCGGATGAACCATATGTGTAACCATAGGCAACTCTAATTAATATGCAACCTTACCAAATCTCCTCAAAATTCTTTAAGGCCCTAGAAACGTTGGGCTCTATTCACCTTCCTTGCCAAATCAGACCATACCCTTCATGGGTGAGACCTTTAATTAAACCTAATCACCAATTATAAACTCAAGTTCTCCCCTTCTCGTATCAGAATATGACTTTTGCCCATTTTGAGCCTTCACAAATCTCTCTCTTGTCAATCTCATCTCCTCCAAAACATCCATAACAAAATTTGGTACTAACAAAGGCATCACACTAACGTCACCAAGATACCTCCCCATAGTCTTTATCTATTCCCATGGAATCGAAAAGAATAGAATACGATAAATCATGAGCCTCTTTCAAAATCAACTCCCTCAAGTCATCAATATTAGGCACACACAACCTACCTTGATACCTAAGGGTACCATCTCCCTCTTGGGAGAAAATTCCCACTTTACTATCCTTTATGAAGGCCTCCAACTCTAATAAAGTGAGATCAAGGTCTTATTACGACTTGACTTCTTCAATCAAAGAAGATTTGAAACCATTAACCATCACTACACCATCATTTTCAACTTCATTCAACCTAATTCCCAACTTAGCCAATAGATGTATTTCTCTAACCACCTTTTCATTACCCAAAAAAATAAAATTCTTACTTTTCATATTTAGCAATCAACTTCACATCCCTCACAATTTGTAATACCACCCTCAAATGATCCACATGCTCTCCTTTACTCCAGAAATAAATCAATACATCATCACTAAAAGCCACCACCACAAACATACCAAGGTAGGGTTAAAGTCCCTATTCATGAAATCCATAAACATAGATGGGACATTAGTCAGGCAAAGGTTATTATAACAAATTCAAAATATCGGGAAGGACATCAAGAACTTATTGACTACCAAAACCTACTCAATAGGAATGACTTTAGACTCAATGTCCCTAACCCTTACAAGATGGTAAATGCAATCCTTAAAGATCAATTTGGGCCTTAATACAAGAAGTGAATCTACCCTTAACTACCACTTTACAACTTTCCCAACTCAAGTACGAATTCCTTAGAGAATTAGAATCTAACTCTACGGGTGCTACAATCAATGGAAGCATGATATGCCTGTAACTAATCCACCCCAAGAATAATACACCATCCCAAGTTCAATGAAATCACAAGACAAGACATTACAAAAATGGAAAAACCCTATAGACCTTTCTAGCAACAATAGACTCACCAATGGGGGTAGACACCTAAAAGGTTTACATAACAATTCGGGACACACATGAAGCTTATTAACAACAAAGGAATAATAAAAGAAATAGTGGCACCCGAACCTATCAAAGGATGCACATCAAAATGAACAACCCTTAACATATCGGTAACAACATCGAGCACCTCATTCCTTCCTTGCCTCCTTTGAAGAGAATAGAACCAATTTTGTCATGGAGCGCATCCATGTTGGCCTCCTTGAGCCCCTTAATGAACATGATCACCTTGATTTGAAGGCAACTATCCTTGCCTTTGTTTTTAATATAAGGGCAATCAATAAGCTTATGGCCTACTCTCCCACACCTATAACACATATTTGAATCCCTTAAGTATTTACCATGATGATGTTTTTCACATTTTTGGCATTTGGCGATATGACACTCTTCATTCACCAAGTCGGACACTCCCGATATAAACTTGTTCATCCTTGATCTAGGGTGAGCCACCAAATGTAGAGTATACTTGGAAACCTTGTTGAACTTGAGGGCATACTCTCTCACACTTATGGAACCTTGCTTGAGGTTCTTAAATTCCATCATTTTTGTCTTTCTCAACTCAATAGGAAAGAACCAATTGAGGAAGGCGGCCTTGAATTCCTCCCAAGAAATAGCATCGTGATTTTCTCTCCCCATCTTCCATTGGACAAACCAAATATGAGCCACACCTTTTAGTTGGTAGGCCGCTAGTTCCATCTTCTCCTCTGAAATTACATCCATGATTGATAGCACCTTATACACCTCATCTATGAACTCTTAGGGATGTTTCTTCACCTTAGACCCATGAAACTCAAGAGGGTTCATTCTTATGAAATCCCTCACTATTGAGGCCAAAGTAGGAGCATGAGGAGCTTTGTCCCCTTGGTTCAATTGGTTTGTCATGGCATGGGCCAACATAGTGATAACATTCCAAAACTCAACTTTGGTAGCCCCTCCATCATGAGGAGCTTGAGGAGCAGAGTAAGCTGGTTGCCCCTAGGTACACGGGCCCTCCTTGGTCTTCCCCTCTATAGCAGCATGATCTAAAAGAGAAAAGAGTATTTGTTAGGCAGAAAAGACTTATCTTACATTTAAAGCATCATATAGATCTTGAAGAAGTGAAACATTTCCTGAAATGCCTCATAGTCTCCTATTCATAGTTATGGCGCACAACCATGAATAAGACTTTGATCAACGCAGTGTGTTGGATTTCTAAGGACTATTAACAACTTAATGCTTTGATACAAAGTTTATCATGCCCCAAGCCTAGGGCCTGGATGTGACACGACGAATAAGAAGTCCAAAGACAACCCAAACAAGCCTCTTGATCTTAACATGCACATATCTTTGATTGCGGAAGCAAATGAGCAATAAAAAGAGTAAAGTAAAAAAGGAAAATAGGACTAAGGGAATATTTTTTATAAACATAGAAATCATAAGAGAAGTCAAGCTCAAAAGTATACACAAATTTAACATCCAACAACACCTCTACTTTAGATTTGGAGAGGGGGCCAAGACAATCCCTAGGCTCACCCTCATAATATTAAGTATTCAACATAGAGAAAGAGTTTTAACATAGCATGAAATAAGTAGATATTGTCCTTAGAATTGAGGACTCATAAAAGCTTGCTTCAAAGGACCGAACTAGCCACGTGGAGGAGGAGTAAGATCAAAAGGAGCTCTCATCCCTAATGGTGATATCATGTAGGCATAAAGTATGCGTTAGTATATTTGAATATACTAAGTATGCAGGATGCAATGCAACAGGAATCATAAGCCATAATAACAAGATGCTTAATCATAATCAGTGAACATAAGCTAAATATGCCATGCGTAACCAATATGTAGGATGGAACATACTTGAGAATAATCATACTGGCATAACTTGTTTGATATAATAAAGTGACATGATTAGATCATCCAAATACCTTGTACTAAAGGGTGAGGGATGTATCATAGGCCATAACCCCTTCTAGTAGCTAATAGGTAGTACATAAAGGTAGATAAAAAGCATAGGTCATAACCCCTACATGTAAGCATGAGATAATGAATGGTACATGAGGGTGGAGATATAACATAGGTCATAACCCCTACACGTAAGAATGAGATAATACATAATATTGAATCGCACATGAGGGTGAGGCGTACCACATAGTTCATAACCCCTTCATGTAGCAATCGACCATGTACTAGAGAGTAAGACACGTAACATAGTTCATAACCCCATATAGTAGGCCTTACAAGTAATAAGAGCATAGACCTTTGCATAAGAACTCAATAGCTCATCAATAACCAAGATTACAAAATCATGCAATGGATCATCAAAAACTTGAGAATTCTTGACTTGATATTTTATCACACACGGTCGGTTCATGTCACTAGTTCAAAATCATATAATTAAAGACTGAAATAAGATGAGAAAACTTAATAAAAATCAGTACACCAATATGTAGTAAAACTGTCATGTAAGGTACCTTGAAATCTAATACATTATAAAAACCCCAATATAAATCATGCTCATATTTGATAGTAAGACATACCCATAAGTAATACAACTTAAAAATAAATAATTTTTATAAAAAAGAAGATTGGGTTCCGTGGGTGAAAGGACCCAATAGATGAAACTCACATACCTCAAACTTAGATTTTCTCAAGATGAGGTTAAAGAGAACTTAGAGCTTGAAGAGAATCCTTTAGTTCCAAAGCTAAGCTTGAAATCCTTGGATTTGGTATGAGATATTTTGCTATGTCTTGGAGAGGTTTTTGTAAGCGTTTTGAGTGATGTGGAGTTGAAAAATGGATAAGTATGGTTATTTTCACGCATAAGTGGGCATGAGGCTATGACCCCAATACCCTTGGTCGAAACATAAAAATTAAGGAAAATCCAACACTAGTATTTGCCACTGACATGACGTGAACCTTTCTCGAAGGCCAAGTTATACTAGTCCGCGCGATTGGCCCATCTCAGCCAAGGCACAGACAGACAATGTCTCATGAAAAATTAGAAAAATTATTTTTTTGGTACAGGTCTTCTATAATCTGAGTTATACTTGTTTCCCCACTCAATCGTTCCCCCTAATCGATAATATGAAGTTGGATTTTTGATATAACATGCAGATTTTGAAATATATAGAAATTACGATTATGGACATTTCTAAAGCACATTTTGGAGGCATTTCATTTACTCCCGGAGTGAAGAAGAGGATGTGAAGCATTTGAGAGTAGTGTTGCAAACATTAAGGGATGAGAAGTTATTTGCTAAATTTGATAAATGTGAATTTTGGTTGTAGGAAGTTGCATTACTAAGGCATGTGGTATCGGGTGATATAATTAATGTGGATCCTAAGAAAATGGATGTGATAAGCAATTGGCCTAGGCCTTTTATCCCAATGGATATTTGGAGTTTCTTTGGCTTAGTGGGGTATTATCAAGGTTTGTGAATGGTTTCTTCTCAATTACTTCCCCTTTGACAAAATTGACTAAAAAAAGGCAAATTTAGTTTGGACTGACAAATGTGAAAATAGTTTTCAAACTTTCAAAGACAAGCTTACATCCATTCCCATTTTGGCTCTACCAAAAGGATTCCTTAGAGTTTGCGTTAGCATATTCGGGGATGAATGCTCCTAAGGAGGATATATTGTAAGACCACACTCATGGGAGTAGGATACATGTTAGAAAGGTTTATAGTTTATTATGATGCATCGAGGTCTGGTTTAGTGGCGCATGAGCATAATTATCCCACTCATGATCTTGAGTTAGTAGCCATGTTATTTGCTCTAAAAATATGGTGTTATTATTTGTATGAGGTTCATGTAGACGTATTTACCGACCACAAAAGTCTCCAATATGTGTTCACACAAAGGGATCTCAATTTGAGGCAAAGAAGGTGGTTAGAACTCCTTAAAGATTATGGCATGAGTGTGCATTACCATACTGACAAAGCTAATGTTGTGTCTAATGCTCTAAGTAGAGTATCCATGGAAAGTGTAGCTCATATTGGTGATGTCATAAACAAAGTGGCTAGAGAATTTCACTGGTTAGCTAAGTTGAGAGTTAGGTTGAATGAAGTTAAAAATGGAGGTGTGGTAGTTATTGATGGTTCCAAATATTCATTGGTTCAAGAGGTCAAGTCCAAACAAGAACATGACCCCACCTTGCTAGAATTGAAGGCTTTGGTGAAAGATGGAAAATGGAGGTTTTCTCCCAAGGGGGTGATGGTGTCCTTAGGTACCAAGGTAGGTTATGTGTGCCTAATGTTGATAGATTAAGAGATTTGATCTTGCAAAAGGCACATAATTCATCCTACTCTATTCATCTCGATAATACAAAGATGTATAGAAACTTGAGAGAGGTTTATTAGTAGGGTTGTATAAAAAGAGATATTGCTAGGTTTGTAGTTGGTTGTCACTATTGCCAATAAGTCAAAGCCAAACATCAAAGGTCAGGTGGCCTAGCTTAAGACATAGAAATTCCTACTTGGAAGTTGGAAGAGATCAACATGGATTTTGTGATTGGTCTACCTAAGAGTAGGAAGCACTTTGATTCTATTTGGGCTGTTATTGATAGAATGACAAAATTGGCTCACTTTCAACTGGTTAAAATAAGCAATGGTGCCAAAGATTATGCCAAGATATTCATGAGTTGGTCAAGTTGCAAGGTGTACTATTGTTTGCTATTTCGGATCCTGGTGCTCAATTCACTTATTCACTTCTCACTTTTGGAGGTACTTCCCAAAGGGTCTTGGTAACAAAGTCAAACTTAGCACAGTATGTCATCCTCAAATAGACAGCAAAGCTGAAAGGACAATTCAAACTCTTGAGGATATGCTTAGGGCTTGTGTTTTGAAGATCAATGGTAGTTGGGACGAATATCTTCCACTCATTGAGTTTTCTTACAACAACAGCTATCACTCTAGTATTAGAATGGCCCCTTTTGAAGCCCTATATGATAGGCAATGTAGTTCCCTAAATGGGTAGTTTGATATGGGGAAAAATTCCTTGTTAGGACTGGATTCGGTCATAAAGGCCTTGGAAAAAGTGAGGTTGATAAGGGAGGGACTGAAGACGGCTTAAAGTAGGCAAAAATCCTACTTCGACATAAGAAAGAGAGATCTTGAGTTTGATGTTGGTGATTGGGTGTATTTGAAGGTCTCACTCTTTTATTCGGTGTGGAGTGAACATTAGAGATCTTGAGTTTGATGTTGGTGATTGGGTGTATTTGAAGGTCTCACCCATGAAAGGTATAGTTCGGTTTGGCAAAAATAGAATGTTTGGCCCAAGGTTTGTAGGGCCTTATAGAATTGTGAAGAAAATTTGTAAGGTTGCCTATGAATTAGAGTTGCGTAAGGAGTTGAGTATGGTTAATCTAGTCTTCCATGTGTCCATGTAGAAGAAATGTGTAGGTCACCCAAGTTTTATAGTGCCCTTAGATATTGTGGGTGTTGTAAAAGACAACTTGACCTATAAGAAAGTCCTAGTGGAAATACTTGATAGGCAAGTATAGAGGTTGAGAAACAAAGATGTGGCATCTGTCAAATTCCTTTGGAGGAATCAACAAGTTAAAAGTGCCACATGGAAAGCCCGAAGCCAATATGAAAAAGCGATATCCCTATCTTTTCCACTCCGATCGAGCTTGAGGTAATATGATTTTCCCAACTTAGAATCTCCTCTCCTTGCATACCATTTCCATGACATTTATCCATGTTTATATGAATTTGAGGTTGCATTATAGGTACTATTTGAGACATGGTTTAAAGATTTTGAATGGTGCATGTGTTGCATTTTTGCATATGGTGGATAAACTCATTCCTTAGAGTTTGCGTTAGCATATTCGGGGATGAATGCTCCTAAGGAGGATATATTGTAAGACCACACTCATGGGAGTAGGATACATGCAAGAAGTAACCTTTTGAAAATTTGAACTATTAGTGTTTATGAAGGGGGTTTATGACTTGTAAAATGAAGTGTGACCCATAAAGTGGGTTCTAGAACATGACACGCTTTATGAAATTTTGAATCTTTCTGAAGTTCAATCTATGACTTATTAGATGACCGGTAGAGTCCTCTATGAGTTGAAGATGGTCTCACAGATTGAGACTTAGAGAAAAGGGGTCGTTGAAATTTTGATAAAGGGCTATCAGACGAAACCCTATCTACGGCCTACAAGATGTTCTTCGGCTCATAAATGGGGTCTCGTAGACCTTTTCGGATTGGATTTTAATAGGGGTAAATTTAACCTTTTCTTTTTTCTAAGTCAAAGCTACATCATTTTTACCCTATCTATCTCCCCTATAAGCATATACAACCTTAATTCACCTTATTCCTCCTCATTTCAAAAACACTTCAAGTCACAAACTCTCTCAAGCTCTTCAAGGCTTTCAAGAAAAGGGTCCAAGCTAAGGTTTTAAATCTTCCATCCCCAGAAAAAAGTTTCCTCCTCCATAATTACACCAAGGTATGTGGGTATGATTGTGGGAACCTTCCTTCCCAGAAGTCCAACTAATCTTCTCAAACTATATGAGATTTGTGGATTATTTTAAAGGCATTTATGAACTCTTGCTTATGGTGATATTATTATGGATTATACACATGATTTCTATTACGGTTCTTCAAGTAATGATTTTGTTATGCTGAAATATTATTGGGGTTTGATAATGTTGATGGATTTTATAATATTAAAGTCATGTAGTCTATGATGCCATGAAAAGCTATAGAAGAACTTGTGGATTTTTAGTGGATTTCATGATACCCAAAAAGAAGGTTTTACTACAATGATGGTGGGTTGATTTGAACAACTTTAAATGAATTGATTTTACTCCTCTCTTGTCTCATACTCTTGATGTGCATGATTTGAAGTACATATACATATACCCACTATATTTGACTAAATCTACATGAAAAGGGTGTTCTTATGTTGATGAAAGATTATTGCATGAATTTCAAGATGAGCATGTTATGATAAGTTATGGGCTCCTAAGAATATATTGAACTCATGAAAAGTTCCCATGATTTGTAAGTAAAATATTGAACCCTTATGGTATATATTCTACTCTCTTATGAGAAAATCATGTCCACATAAAGGGGTCATGCATGATAATTATTCTACCCTCATGTACTATATAAAGCTCACTAGACGGGGTCAAGTATGTTACAATCACTACCCTCATGTGTAATGCAACGCCTACTAGAAGCGGTCAAGTCTATGTTATGTTTTTACCCTCTAGTATAAGGTATATGTCATGTGTAGGGGTCATGTATTTGAATGAGTTACTCATGCCATGTTATCATGTTTCTATAAGTTATGCAAGTTATGATTTAGCGTATGATCATTTCAAGTATTCCGTGGGGACTAGACCTAGTATCAAAAGAGTCTTAAGGTAGAGGCATGACCTAAAGGGTTCTTATATAAAGTCCTGGTCTTTTAACTATGTGCCATAATAGATTTATATTAGTTTCCTAAATAAGCTTTTACTAGTGGATCCGATTAGGTCATGTTACCCACTATGTGGGGGTTATGTTTGGTTTACCTTGGCAAGTTGGCCACTCTTTTATTCGGTGTGGAGTGAACATTGGGATTCCAAGTATTATGTCGGTTAGTCTTATATATCGGTTAGGGTCTCCTCCCACATATGTATGATATATTATGCAAGTGTGATTATCTTTATGCATGTTTTAACTTAAGCATTAATCATACATGTCATATTGAGCTCATGTCCATTGATTATGATTATGCATATTGATTATTATAGCTTATGTTCCTTGTTGCATAGCAACCCACATACTCAGTACATTGCAAGTACTAACACATACTTTTTTCCTATATCATTTAACCATGTAGGGACCAAAGCTCCTATTCATCCCCTTCCTCCTCATGGCTAGCCGGAATCCTTTGAAGACTACTATTGGTGAGTCCTCCATTTTGGTGACAACATCCACTTTACTTTCATACTTTTATTAAGACTTGCCTATTTTAGACTTTTTCTCTTTTGAGGGTGAGCGTAGGAGAAGCCTTGCCAGTTCCACTAAATATTAGAGGTGTTATTGGGCAGGGATGTTTACATATCGAGCTTGATTCCTATTATCTCTATGTAATTGTGAACACTTCCCTTTTTCCCTTCTATGCTTGTTGAACGTGGATGGATATAATGGAAGCCCCACGTCTCTAAATGCCCCCGTAGCATAATTCATACTTACCCGTCCCTTAGACTTACTTGCTGTATGATCCATATTTATCCTCTTCCCTATATCATTCCCATAGCATGAGTCCAGAGCCCTGTTTCCCTTAGAAATTATATCTATATGTTTATTGCTCTTTTATACTTCCGCAAAATGAAAGATGTGCCATGCATGCTTAAGAGGCTTATTTGGGATCCCTTTGGGTTCCCATTCGTTGTATCATATCTAGGACCTAGGCTTGGATCGTTACAATAAATCAATTCCACTTAACCTAGATAACTTAGAAGAATTCAAAAGAAAATGATTTGAGAAGAAAGTTGTTCTTGAATTTCTAAGTTGAATCTCCAATGGCACACTTGAGAGGAGTTCGTAGAAGAGAGACTTTGAGTCTTCTAAGTATAATGAATGATTTTTACTAAAAATGAAGGAATATAGGTCTTTTTAGGGGTTTAGGATAGGTTAGAAAGCTACAAATGTCCCTTAGAAATTACCGGCATTATGTGAAATCCATCAAATAAACGAGCACTAAAAACTGCCCAGGTGGCTCGTGAAAGGGCACCATAGCTCGTACATATTACAACAGATAGTACAAGGGTCTATGATAAGTTCTTCAGGCATTTAGCCTAATTTCATACCAAGAACATTTCCATTGAAGGCTTCACAGTTCGTACACAACTCCATGGTCCATACAAGCTCCCGTACAAAGATCCAAGTTCCGAGATGGTGATTTGACACTTTAGAAAATTTTTGGACTACACCATCATAGGACCCCAGCACAGGCTGTTGGGGGTGGTACTGCTCATATAAGTGTCCACGGTGGGTGCCTTAGCTGTACAATGGCTTTCAAGCCAAAGGAACCTATCACGAGCCACTTTCTTGGCCAGTGGTGAGCACCATGAGTTGTGAAGGGCTCAGTAGAGGGGCACTTGGTCTTAAACTCTACCATAAGCTTGCGCACACCACATATAAGGCTAAGAGCCACCCATAGGCAGCCTCCATGGCTCGTGGATCCCTCCATATCTGATGGAGGTAACCATGGAGCATCACCCTGGTCAAAAACTCCCGGAACCTTGACTCTTAAGTATCGAAAAGGTCTCATAAGATTTGGGTCCTTACATACTCATGACCCTATATACTACCTATCATCCCTTCTACAAGATTTCACTGGGTTGGTGTGTCACCCTATACTTGGAAACTTTTTTCCTTTCCTGAAATTCATATTTAAGGGTCGAACCTATGGGTCGTATCTCCACCTATGGGACATAAGTCATTCTAGTGGACTTGACTTCAGATTATTTTCTGGCCAACTTTTCTTCACTCTAAGATCCTAAACTAGGGGTCATCATTACACCTTTGTTGGAGTGAAATGGGTAAAAGAAAACTTATTGGTCCTGACATTATGTAGCAAACAGTAGACAAGGTAAAAGTGATCAAGGATCTTGTGAAGATCTGTTTGGATAGACAAAAATCATATATTGATTGTAGAAAGTGTAATATTGAGTATCAAGTTGGTGATAAGGTATTCTTAAAGGCATCTCAATAGAAGAATATTATCAGATATGGTCAAAAGGTAAAACTTAGTCCCCGATTTATCGAACCATATGAGATACTTGAAGGAATAGGATGAGTTCCATACAAATAAGTGTTACCAATTAAGTTGGACAAGATCCACAATGCCTTCCACGTATCAATGCTCAAAAGATATCATGATGATGCCTCTCATGTCCTACCAGTTGAATCTATTAAGTTTAATCAAGACTTGACGTATGACAAAGAACCTATGCTTAGTCAAGATCGAGAAATAAAAAAACTTAGAAACAATAGAATTTCCATATCTAAGGTACTTTGGAGGAACCATTCTGGAAAATAAATCACTTGGGAGAGAGAAGAAGACACGAGGACCTAATATCCACACTTATTCTGGGGCTAGAATAAGGTAAATTTTGAGATGAAATTTCTTAAGGGGTAGATATTTGTAACACCATTATTATTTAAATCATGTATTCACTTTAAAAAATGTATCCCCTTGAAATAGAATCAACCCCTACTTCATAACTCTTTGACTCAAACTTGTGTTGTTAGAGAAACTGATATTCATAAATCGTAGAGAAGGAAAATGGGCAGGTTTTTCTTAGGTAAATTTGGTTTAATTTTATGACATTTTATATGTTTATAGGTGTAATAATATTAACTAAGGTTTTCTTTTAATAAAAAAGAGAATAAAAAGAGAAATTTATGCAGCCATCTTAGTTTACTTTTTAGTGTTATATATCAGTCCCTCTATAGATAAGTCGGTTTCAAGAGTGAAATAAACCTTATAAAATCCATCATATTATTATATTTCACAAAAGGCATGATAGGAAATGGTCCCTTTCAGCAAAACTCGAGAAGCCCTCCACATACTGGTAAATGACTAAATTTTATTTTGAAAATGTGCAACTGTTAGTAATTTTAGAATATTGTAATGTATATAGTTATGTTTTTAGTGTTTAAATATGTTTTGGAAAGTTAATAAACATACCTACTACTTTTATGTTTATTACAAAATCTATTTTTGCTTTTATAGGACTGAAAAATGGGGCAAAACACAATAAAGTGCCAGGTAATTTGTTGTTTGAGAAACATTCTATGTTGTTGTTAGTATTTTAATCATATCTTGATGTATAAGATGTATTTAGTAATGATTATTTCTTCTTTACAACCCTTCAGTATATATCTACAACTTTTGTGTTGATGATTGAACCTAATATTGTTGTTAGGGATTCTAAACAAATGACAAAATTTTTAACACATTTTGACCAGATTCTTTCTTAGAAATTCCATTTGTGTCCCTATTAGTGTTTCAATTATAAATTCTTGTACAAAAGGTATTTTGCAGTGATTCTTGAATTTTTGCTACCTAAATGCATATATCTACAGATTTCATAAGTCTAAAATGCCTTTTTTTTTCCATTTATGTATTCAAAACTTAGTTACAATGCAAGAAAATCAAGCTACCAAAATGGGTATGGGTGTGATTTTACCGAATTGAGGCTCACTTTTGGTATCTATCTCATTAGCTTTTATCTTTTAAAAGTACTGAATATTAAACAAGTATTTTAATTGAGTAATTAAGGTTGTTGCACTCTTGTACAGTCTTAAGGGAATTTTTTGATGAAAGTGACATCGTGCCAATCCATGACTTGAACTCGATAGGGATAGTTATGTGCTAAAATGTTGAGGTTTATGTAAAAATATATCCTTGTGCTCTTGTTCCTAAATGGCAAATTTGAAAGTTATCTTGGTATTTCAGATATATTATTGTCACTTTCTAATGCAGTGTTGATATCTTTCAAGACTTGCGAGACACTTGCTTAATTTGCCCGTTGGATCAATTGTCATATTGACTTTGGATATTTTGTTTATCCTAAGTATATAAGCTATCCATTTCAAGAGTAACTAGAAAGCCTCTATTAATATGGTTCTTAGTTCTCTTGATTATGGAATTTTCACCCTTCTTAATGCAGGGCTTCAGTCCATATTGATACTTGATCATGTTTGGTCTGACGACATGAGGTACAGGTTCAGCAAAACTTCTTATTTAAGTCTCTTACTAAGATAGTTATACAAGCTCTTGATACTTATACCATTAAATGTCATACTTGATACTCTTGGTAAATTTGGTCAAGTGGTTTATCTATTATATTATACTTATACCTCCGATGACTTGAGAAAGTAATTGAAAATCAAAAGGTTCCAATAAGAAGTTTTTACACCACTAAGCTTTATTTTAGTGATAGTTGTTTCTATCATAGGGAATTTCTGAGATGATGCTTGAGGATGGCCATTGGAGATAAATTTTGGGAGCTTTAAGAAGATCATATTGCATATAGATATATACTATAGTAGTTTCGAGACTTGTACATGATCCTCATGTTGCATACATATATGTAAGTTTTGTAGGCTAGTGTACATCATGAAACTGTGGTTTGTAGCATAAGGTTTTGGCATGTTTTGTTGGTTTGAAGCCTGTGAACTTGGGTTATTCTAATATGAAATTACTATTTATTTTGAGGTGGTTGTATGAAATAGAAACTAGTAAGTTTTATTTCTTTGTATTTTAACATTGGTAATAATTTATAGCATATGTTGTATTTGTATGGGTAATGTATGAATATCTCATAAGATATTAGTTTAAATTAATTTGAAAGGTGCTTATGCCACAAACATGAACCTGAGAGTAAATGAACTACCAAAAAGACAATTCTATACATGTAATATTTTGAAATCACTATTAAATCATAATTAATATGTCATGTATAAAACTGTTAGTGTGTTAGCAAGTGTTACATGTCCAAATTGTACATGAGTAGCATCCTCCCATGAGGGTTGCTGCAATCCATTGTACATAGATTCAACTTATCTCTATGGATAGACTAGATTTCTTGTAACTACAATGATTTCTCAATCAAAAGTAGTATCTACATGCGAATCTACTCTATCTCACATGCCAATGAATAGCCAAACTGTGTAAGACCTTAGCAGATTGATTTTCTCGATTTTAACCAACTCAACAAATACCCAAGACTATCATGCAAACCCTCAACATCAAATAGATACTCTCATAAAATAAACAAACATCTTGGCATAGATTCGAGTTCTAGACCTGAAATCATCAAACATAATTACGACAAGCATGAACACATATTTAATTGAATATGATTAAATAAATTAAGGGAGAAATTACTTGAATTGAAAGACAATTATCAACTATATTCAAAGAGAAAAGTTCAAATGAAACACCCATAAACAATTAAAAATCAATTGATTTGTTATACCTACATTTTTTTAGCAAGACAAATTAGGGAAGTGAAGAATGAGTTCAAGATATTACAAGTTAAGTCCTCAATCTTCAATCCAAAGGCGAAATGTAGAAAAACTTGCTTTGTATTCCTAAACCCTAGCTAAAGCTTCAATCTCAAATGTTTTTTTTTCTTCTTCTATGTTGAAATCTAATGGAACATAAATATTCTCTTCTATGAAGGAGTGTGTGTATAAGAATTTGGATCGTCTCGTTTTAAATTATAGTTCCTCCCTCTTCAACAAACACTCAACCCTCAATATAGCAATAGATAAATAACCAAAGCGAGGTCTTTTTAGACAAAGAACCCTCACTATAGCAATATTTGTGTTTTGGTGACAGGTCATTATTGCGGCATTTACCTTTCTATAGAGAAGTTTGAGTGTTGATGATATGTCGTTATAGTGACATCTAACCTTCGTTTTAGCAAAAGTTTGATCTGATTGACCCTTCGATATAGAGATTATCAGGTTGCTTTAGCAACGTAAGAAAATCCACTGAGTTTGCAGGTTTTCATCCATTTTGAGCCATTTTTTTCCATATTTTATTTTTTTCTCCATCAAACTCTTTTTTTTTGCACAAATACAGTCAATTACAATTCAAAGTATAATTAGCCTCTTCATCAATATAAATTAATACAAGGTCATAAGAAAACAAGCCTTAAAAGAGTGCAATATACATATCCTCAATACTACCAACTTAAAACTTTTCTTGTACTTAAGTAAATCAAATCCAAGCATAAGAGCCAATTATTCAATCACACACTATATCAATCCACTTTTCTTCACTAAGTCATGACTATTACTTTGGTTGGTACCAATAATTAGCCAATAAACAATACAATTTTCATGCAAAGAAACTCCCTCAACTTTAAAAATCTTTTTAAAAAAACACAGCAATCATCAAGAATCATCAAGCAACAACACTAATTCTCAAAAAATGATTCAGTACTACTAGCTAACCAAACAACTTCACTTGTCTAAACATAGGAATCTATTAATCTAACCAATTCATCCTAACTTTTATGCCCTGACAAAGAATGAAATATCCCAAAAACACCCACATAATTATTACTAAACAAAAGTCAGTACACAGATTCACACTCAAAAAGAACATCTGATGCACACAAGTATCACACCATGGACTTGCCCATATTTTCAATCCACATTGGTGAAACTTCATTTGGTTAAAAATCTTGAAGGACCTTGTTAGTCTTGTAATACAGGCTTTGGGGAAGTGTAGGTGTCACTCCCCAAATTCCATTAGGGAGGACTGACACCCGTTGCCGATAAGGCATGGGAGAATGAACCTGTATCTATGTGCTTTCTATATGCATTATAAGGAATTTCACCTTCAGTATGCCTTTAAAAAGTAAATAGCAATAATAAGCAAAAAAGGAAAGGCATATGACTAGGCCGTTGGGGCCACGTGTCTAAGTACGAGATATGACCACACTTTAATTTACATAGTCTACAAAGCCTCTATATAATGACAAATATCGAATAAAGGTCGGGATAAGCCCAGCCTCGACTGACTGTACTGTACAAAGCAAAATAAGCTCTAGACATGCAAAGCCCCGAAGCAACCTGGAGCTTGGTAACCACAGCTGGATATCCTGTACTCCTACTAGGAGATCTACTAGAACCTGTACCTGCAATATGAAATACAGTTTCCCCGTAAGGGATGTCAGTATGAGATAATGTACTAAATATATAAGGCAGGCAGCACTGTATATGAAATACTAACTCAAAATGAAACAATGCTCTAATGTAAGATAAGAGACCATCTTTGACTATACTGTGGGATCATGTACTTTACC
>DF357460.1:1403-38507 GCA_000787875.1 Solanum virginianum | reverse complement strand
TGTTCTTTGACACCTTTAAAGCAGCAACTTTGGCGACCCGCTCTGATACCACTTCTGTCACGCCCCAAATCCCATTAGGGCGGACTGGCACCCATTGCCGATAAGGCCCGAAAGAACCAACCTGTATCTATGTGCTTTCTATATGCATTATAAGGAATTCCATCTTCAGTATACCTTTAAAAAGTAAATAGCACTAATAAGCAAAAAGGAAAGGCATATGACTAGGCCGTTGGGGCCACGTGTCTAAAGTACAAGATATGACAACACTTTAATTTACATGATCTACAAAGCCTCTAGATAATGACAAATATCGAACAAGGGTCGGGACAGGGCCCGCCTCAACTAACTGTACCGTACAAAGCAAAATAAGCTCCTAGACATGCAAAGCCCCGAAGCAACCTGGAGCTTGGTAACCACAGCTGGATATCCTATACTCCTACTGGGGAGATCTACTAGTAACTGTACCTATAACATGAAATGCAGGTCCCCTGTAAGGGACGTTAGTACAAGATAATATATTGAATATATAAGGCAGGTAACACTATATATGAAATAACAACTCAAATGAAACAATGTTCTGATGTAAGATAAGAGACCACCTTTGACTATACTGTGGGATCATGTACTTTACCTTCTTTATATCACTTTACCTTTACTGTAAAACCTGTAAAATTTGTGTACAACATATACTGTAAATGGCCAACTGATCAGTGGTAACTATATCGGGATCGACCCTGGCTAGGCTCTTCCTTAGCCCCTCGGGCTGCCCCTATCTATAAGCAATATACATTACCTTTCAATTACCTTTGAGATGATCTTATGGTGGTCGTAATATTGGAGTTGTAGAACTGTGTAGGTAGCATGTGACATGTAGATAACCATACAAGACAATATGACAATACAAAGCGTACTTTACACTAATAATGACACCCAGGCAGCAAGCGTGTAACTACAAACCCGAGCGTATTTTCCCATTGTTTTACCATTAATTGTATTTTCTAATTCACATTCACATCTACACATCATGTATAGCCTAGTTTAGTAATACCAGCCTTATAATAGTCCACAAAATAGGACGTAAAGCACTTCTACGCAGCATACAAACGGACAGCATAACGTTACATCTTTTCGCTACTTTTTGACGTTGGCAATTCCAAACCTATCCCAACTTTAATTAAACTATTCTTCACATATTTACACATAATATTAGACTTCAAACAGTCTTATATTAGTACCAAATCAGTTATGAAAGACGTGAAGCAATAGCTATATATATCAGCCCACAAGTTCCAATCAAAAACACAATTGCAATATCGTTTTGGACTTTACTATTGCGGACTGTAAAAGCAATAAAACAACCTTTTTGTACCACTACCAACCCAAACTTTGTTAAACACAAGTAATACTTCATAATACAGCAAACCAAGAAGAGAAAAAACCTTCAATTAACAAGAGAAGTACACAGCAACATTAACAACACATTCTGTCCAGAAATTTCAGCATCAACACAACCAACATACTCTTTTGTTTTTCATAGGAAAACCATACCAAACACATGATTACACCTACTTACTTTTAACCTCATGTGTAGGGATTTCCAAAGAAGCCATAATGTGACTTGAAGCTGCTTGGAAAACCAACAAAACGTTGAGACCAAAAGTAGAGAGCAATTTGTTTTTTCCTTGTGTTCTAAGTAGAATCACTTGTGGGAGCTGCTTTGGTCCCCTTTTAAAGAGAATTTTGGCCGACTTACTAAGGCTCTCTTATCCTGACATAATAAGCTAGTGATGCAGCTGTTTAACCAATTTTACTTGGGCCTTATTGGTCCCCAAACAGATGGGCCTTGGCTGCCAATTGAAGATTTTTCTTCTTCACTTATTGTGGCCCAATTAGTTTAGTGATGTAGAATGTTATTGGGCCTATTTCATCCTTCATGTTGGGCTGTAAATACAACCCACTTATAGTACTAAAACATGGGCCAAAGGTACCCCTATAACTCAGACTTTGACGCCCTTTAACGCGAGATGCAAACACTTTTAAAATTAGCACTAATTTGAAAGTCCATATCATGTTTCATATGTATAGCACAAATACTTATAGTGTGTAGAGTGTTACAGTAGGACAAAATTTGGATAAGAGTGATTAATCCCTCGTTGAACTCTACACGCTGCCAACATTTAACTTTTTTATTTTTTTCTTCAAGTTTCACACCATTTGTGCATTTCAAATTCCCATTTCCAATCTACATGCCCCACATGAAATCATTTTCAAGCATTTTGGAGGATTCTCAATCACTTATTTATTTTTCAAAGTCTTTTCTTTCTTTGTTGCTTTTCTTCCCTCCACTTTTTCAATTCCTTTCGTTTTCTTAACAAGCTTTCATATGGTAGACATCCTTCCTCATTCTCCTATATCACCCCTAACCTAGGCTTTTAACCTCTTTTCCACCAATTAAAGTCCAAAGAGGGAAAGGGGTTCGAAAGAGGATTGTCTTTTCAAAAATAGCCAGGGCATGTATTAATAAAAAGGCCAAGGCTCAAAAAGGGACAACCAGTGGGATATTTAGTATAAAGGTGGGATCTTTAGTTTATGTGGACTCAAAATTTAAACAAAGGAAGAACTAAGGTGATATTTCCAACCAAACACAATTAATGTTTTTCAAGACCAAAATGGGAAGTTTTAAGTGACACAAGTGAAACACAAGGAATTATTTTTAAAAAAAAACTCACCACTCGATGAAATGCAAACTATTTTGAAAGGTTCAATTATACTTCCTAATCAAGAACAACATGGTCATTTGTCAGTTTAAAGTACCTAGCATGTAAAGAGTCACAAAAAGATTCACAGACTTGTCAAGTAATCATACCATTTAAAAGGCTACATTCAAAAATAAAAAAGGAGGGATATGCTCATCCAAAAAATTTCAATAATACTTAGCTAGCTAGATTGGCACCAAACAAGTGATAGACTCATATTTAAGGTCCACAAAACATAAGTTATTCAGACTTCACAAAAAATAACAATTCCAACACATTTTAAACCAATTGATGATTTTTCCTTAAAAATGTCGTTACTCAATCCATTTAATTAGGGACAAAAATAAAACTGTGGCACCTTTGTAGGGCACTTGCAGATGACCTACAGATGTTGCAAAAGTAACAATTATTTTATTAATGGAAACTTGCTTTAGCGATGTTGTGATTGCTAAAGCGCAGATCTTCACTATAGTGAGAGGCAGGTCACTATAGCGAAAAAATCTTCACTATAGCGACTTGTTGTCCCTGCACAGTAATCAAGTTTCAATCTATATCTTTCAGTCACAAAATTACATTCAAAATTGCATTTTCACATAAATTAACACATGATTCAACATACACATCAATTTTAAGGTAGAAATTTTAACAAATAATCCCATATTGGCACAAGTGACTCATGAACTATTCGACAATGGGTTTCATAATTTCAGCACAATAAATCACAAATTGAGCGTACTCAAGACTTCCCCTTATCATCTATTATCAACCAACACAATATTAGGTAATGAATAGCATACCAACAATCATTGATTTGACCTTATGTGCTTAATGTAAATTTGTCCTAAAAATTTTGAAACCTAATTCTTGAAGATTGAAGAGAAAAGCCTACAAATCAACAGATGATGGTGAGAAGAAATTATACCTAGTAATTAATTGCATGAAAATGAAAAAATTTATAGGATAAATTACAGTAAGGATATAGATGCACCTCCAACTATTTGGAAATAGTTCGAAGAGGCATTTCTTGACCATTACGGCCGATATATTGGATCATGCGAATGTCACTATACTGACATATATTTGCAATGGCAATGCCCACTTGGGTTCACTGCAGCGAACAATATGTCTTTATAGTAAAGCTCTAAAGTGTAGAGACTTTTGATTTAGCGACTGTTTTGTCACTAAAGTAAAGTCACTATAGCAAACTGATGTTCTCTTCAATGACATCTAAGATGCATAATTCCCCTGTACACTTGAATGTTTAGCGAAGTTATATCCCATTTGTCAAACCTTCGTTTGGCACATGGCGAGCCTGCACCTCCAAAAAGTACTCCAAGTCTCATTTTTGAGTTGCCATTACCCCTAACTTCACCTCCAATCAAATTTTGCTTCCATACATGTGGAAACCACTATCAAAGATTAATATTGTGAGGATTAGCCCAAAAAAAGTTCAAAATCTAACTTTGAAAATTAAAATTTTCAAAGTTAAAATTTAACTAGAATTGAAATTTTAAAATTAAACTAGAATTGAAAAGATTTTCCAAATAATGATGGCTTGCTCCCTATCAAACACACAATCTTATGCCGTGGAATGATAATGAATTTATCACCTTTTTGTGTTTCCACTTTCAGGCAAAAAATGTCCTCCCCAACATAAAATCAAGCTTATGGTAAATTCCATAGGAATGACATGAGACCATCACAATTTTCACCTGGTCTCTCCACTTTGAAGATTTAAATTTTCTAAACAAGTTCACATCATCTATTCTTTTGAGAAGGTTGGGCATTAATGAGAAAATCGAGAAGCCATTTGATATCACTTAAGCTGGATACTCAAAGGAAGCAGGGGCGGACGTCATCGATATATTACCCAACTTTAGAGCTCGGGGTCAAATCCCACATGGAACAATGTGTCGGCAAATGAGCAAAGCAAGGACCTATGACTATTAGATTTTGACTCGATAAGCGAGTACAAAGCAAGAATTCTAACTAACTTGTGGGAAACATAGGATAACAACTACTCCTAAGACCAATTGGGCAAGGATTGATCAAGCAAGGGAGTAAGGATATGGGATATGAAAATTAATCAAAAGTCAATTGATCCATCACACTTAGTATCAAATTGACCTTATGGGTATGGTAGGTTACTTGTAACAACCCCGACTATAGGAATGATGTTTCACAAGAGCCTACTATGGTCTCTCATGCAAGATGCTCAAAGACACGTGTGGCTTGAGTACCAAAAAGCAAAACTCCCAAGACCATAACCGTTGAGTCCCTTTTGAAGCTCTCAACTTATAAACCTATGACTATTATGTGATCTTCCCCTTCAACTGCACCTGCAAGAGCAATAATAGAAGAACTAATCTAAATTTGAAGGCCACCTCAAATCTATGTTACCCACAAATTAGTTCAAGCAGTTAGAGCAATTTGGGAGAAACCCTCTTGATTTTGCAAATAAACTATCAACTAAGGATGAAAGCAAGAGAAATAATCAAGACGCATATATAAATCAATAACCAAACTTCAATTGAATCTACTAATTTAGCATTCAAGAACAAAGAAATATAGAGTGAGTGAAAGATAATACAAGTGAAGCCCACACTCTTCAATCCACTCAAGAATGTGTAGAAAACTTGCTTTAAATCTTTACCCTTAACTAAAATCTACACTAAGGTGTGTTCTTATTCTTCAAGAATGATTCTCAATGTATCTCTATCATATTGATATCAATCTATCAAGAATAAGGGTTAGTAGTGCATGTATATATGATTTTGGGACTGAAAGTGGTGAAATTCCAAAGCTATCCAGACACTGGACACTGCAACATTCTGCGATCGCGAATGTTGCATCTCCTTAGGCTCCACCTTCGTGCCTGAGACTAGTGCGTTTACACTTCGCTGTATGTCACAGCTTTGCAATTACAAGACTAAAGACTGCATTGGCGGAGTGTATTTGCAACCAGGTACCATTTTGTGCATTTCAGCTCTCTTTTGGCTCCAATTAAGCTCCAATTTTCAATTCTCCTTTAAAAAAGCTAAATCTAAACCATATGTACCTGATACACCATTTAAAGCATAATTAGCTTCAAGTTATGACATTAATAACAAAAAATTAGTGTAAGTCGTGCACTCATCAACACCCCAAACTTAAGACTTTGCTTGTCTTCAAGCAAAACAAAACCAAACTCGGTAGGCTAGCAATCAAGCACGCTATCCCAATTCACTTTCATAACAATCAAGATCATGATCGTGACAATGGTTGGTACCAACAATTAGCACAAGTCTGATGATTTCTATCAAACAACTCCCTATTATTTTAATAACAACTTTTTCAATTCAAAGCAAAATTTCTTGAGATGACCAAGTGACAACATAATTTCTCAAGGAGTGACTCAAACTCCTAGTAATCTAACAAGTCCCACTTGATTCATACTTAGAGAAGCATCCATATCACCAATCCATGTCAATTTACATTTCCTCACAAAACAAAGAAATCCCCAAAACATATACAAGTATATACAATCAACAAGGGACAAGGACTTAAACAGTCACACTCAACAAAAGAATATCTTGTGTACACAAATGCCACACCTTAGGCTTGCCTTTGTTTTCAATCTACATTGGCTCAATTTCATTTGGTTGGGAATCTCAAAGGGCTTTTTAGGCTTGTAATGTAGGTTAAAGGGTAGGGTTGGATACAATTTGGATAATAGTGATTAGCCCTCCTTAAGTCCCACATAGAACATTATTCAACTTTTCCACTTCTGTTTTTTCACATCGCAGCAATGCTCATTTTACCCTTTCTTTCCAAGTAGATGCCCTACTTACAACCATTTTTCAACACTTAGGAGGATTCTTTTCACTTAAGGACTTTTTCTTCATTTTCTTTTCATTTTTAAAAGCACTCTTTCTCTTTTCTTTTTATTCCTCCATTCAGTTTTTCTTTTTCTTTTCTTTTTACAAGACTAAAAGTGGTAAAAACCCTTTGTTTTTATCCTATATCACCCCCAAAATAGGCTTAAAGCCTTGATTATCACAAACTTGTAAAACTCAAGGAGGGATAAGGGTTCAAAAGAGGGATATCATTTCAAAAAGCTTTAAGGCTTGTGACTAGGGTTGCTAATAAAAACGATTATGCTCAAAAGGGACACTAAGGATAAAATCAATGCATTTGGTGGCTATTTAGGCTATGTGGCCTCAATTAGAACCAAAGAATGCCTAAGATCATTCTCCCAACCAAAGTCTATCAAGACCAACATTTCAAGACCAACAAGACAAGTTTTAAGTGACACAAGTGCACACAAGGAACCAAACCAAAACTCACAACATACATGACATGCAAATTAAACACGACAAGATCAATATAACTCTCAATTAAGGTATAAGGGACTGATTTTGTAAATATATCCATCTAGCAAGTGAGAGTCACCAAAGAGTCAAAGTGTTGTCTCAAAATCATCCCAAGACCATTTACTTTCAAAAATTGGAGAGTTATATATTTTCATAATCCATAATACTTAACTACATATACTAGTACCAAACAAGTCACAATCCCAAAGTATAGCTCCAACAAGAGTCGATAGCTACTCAGACTTCACCAAAGACACAAATCTACACACACACTCACATACCCAATTGATGATTTTTCCTTAAGAAAGTTGTCACTCAATCTATCATAGTGAACCGTCGATTACACACACCATTAAAAAGAAAAATAAGAAGCCACAAAATCTATGAAAATGGCTAAACCTAAACACTATATATACAAGCACATAAAGGGTGTGCCATCGTTAAAATAAGTAGTTAAAATTTATTTAAATCGTAGGAGTACCCTCAACTACAATTGTACTGTGATCTCATAGTACTACCACAAAGTAAAAGAAGAGACGAGGGACTCTCTAAGATGATCACTTGACACTCTAACTGAAATCTCATCTCCACAGTTGGTTTCCAAGGCATTAACTGTCATGACCTAGACATAGGGCCTAGAGGTAACACAACGAATGGGGAACTCGAAGGGACCCCAAACAAGCCTCTTCACATATAATTATATATCCTTGGTCGTGGAAGCAATAAATTAACAATAAGAGATATTAAATAGGGATAAATGAGGTAAGGGACAACTTTAATACCATAGAACATAGAAGCCAAGATTATGGCATTGATGTATCATAAAGTTCTAATAACACCTCTAATACATAGATAAGAGCGAGGGCCAAGACAATCTCTAGGCTCACCCTCATAGTTATAAGTTTCTAATGTAAGAAAAGTCAATACATAGCATAATCAAGAGAAGTATGTCCTTGAGTTGAGGACTCACTAACTAGCTTTGAAAAGTCATACTAGCCACTTGGAGGAGGATGATCAAGTGGGGCTCTGGTCCCTACATGGTAATTTCATATGGGCATATAGTACGCATTAGTACATTTGAATGTACTATGTATGTAGAATGCGATCCAACAAGAGATAGACACATAGTCAAAATTTATAATTTGGCAATGAATGAGCATATAGCTATATGGCATGCCTAAATGACACTTGAAGTAAAACATGCTTATATAGAACATAATACATATTTAAGAAGTGACTAATATTATGATGGATTGTCATACCCTACCATCCATTGTGATTGAGGTATCAACCGCTAAATTGGTTGATGGTTCTCTCACCCTATCATCAATGGTGATTGAGGTATAAACCCCTCAATTAGTTGATGGTTGTCTCACTTTACCATCCGTGGTGATTGAGATATCAACGCCTCAATTTGGTTGATGCATGTCTCACCCTACTATCCATGGTGATTGAGGTATCCACCCCTAAATTTGGTTGTTGGTTGTCTCACCCTATCATCCATGGTGATTAAGGCATCACCTTCTCAACTAGGCATTGTCAACTTATATTTCTATAGATAATTTTCATGAAAACAACTCATATAAACATTTCTTGAATCATCATAAAGTCATTAAAATCATAGGTTATGCAATGGATCATCAATAACTCAAGATTCTAAAATTGGACAATTTATCAAACTCTTGGCGAGTGTATAATGCTAGTATAAGATCATGCAATTCAAAAGTGAAATCATGAAAGAAAATTCAATGTAAAGCCACACACTAACACTTGGTAATACCCTCAAACAAGACACATTGAAACCCCTCATCAAATCACATAATGAATCTTAGATTCATAGCTCAAAACATTCTAAACAATTACAAAATTATGAAATCCCAACATGGTTTATACCCAAAGTCGTAATAAGTAATATACATAAGTATATCATCTTAGAAACATGCAATTTAGGTAAAAAAATAAGGTGAGGTACCAGGGATGAAAGAATCCAATGGTTGAAACTCACATATCTTAGACCTTGAGTTTCTTGAAATTGTGTTTAGAAAGAGTGGAAGATTGGAATGGGGTCTTGGAATCCAACACTTGTTCTTGAGTTTCCTTGAAATTTTATTGGGGTATTGGTGAATGCTCTTAAGAGAATTTGAGAGTGTATTCAAGTTGAGAGTAATGAGTTTGATCTTTTTGAATAGGGTTTAGGTCTTTTGGGGAGGTTAAAATAGGATTGGAAGTCCAAAATGGTCATTAGAGTAGATTAAATTCATGAAAATGTCATTAATGAACAGATGGAAAAATTGGTAAAGTGATGTCCCACTAAGGCCCACATAGGTCATATGGCACTCCATGGGTCGTGTATAGTGCCCCTGTGGTGAGATTAGGTCAAAAATTAGAAGTTGGGATGCTTTGGAAAATATCACATTTCGTCACTTTGATGAGAGCCTCCATGGGTCGTGTAGTGCTACACGGTCCATGTGGTGGCCCATGGAGTTACACTTTATGAGAAACATATTGTTAGGAGACCCCACGGTAAGGACCATGGGTCATGAGACCTGCCAAGGCCTGTGTAGATAGGCACATCACTTGGCCAAAAACTCCTTCCATCCTTACTAAACTTCCATTGCACACACCTCACAATTGCCACACTATTAGTGGCAAGCCACACGGCTCGTGCCATAGGCCGTATCACATGCCTTAGACCAAAAATGGTCTTTTCCATTTCAAGGCAGCCCAGACGGCCCATCCAAAGCCCCACTACCCGTTAAGGTGCCCATGTAGTTTTACTGCTCGGGAGAGTCTCACGAAAACAGTCATAACTCCTTCATCCGAATATAGAATGAGGTAAAACCAACTTCATTGGAAAGCTAGCTCAAAGGGCTTTCATTTCACATATTGTAGGTTGTCGAGTCCATTGAGTGCTAAAGGTTATGCTCATTCAAAGTTGACCTTCACATAAACCAACACCCAAAACTCAACTCATAAGGAAGCCTTGAACTCTTCTAAGTACTAAAAGTCTTCCATGACCCTAATACACTCCCAACCTAACATAATAAGGCTTGAAAATGGATACACAAGAGTATGGAGTTATGGTGTGTCACAATATCTCTCCCTTGGGAACATTCGTCCCCAAATTTCAAAGAAATGTACACAAGGAAAGCAATCATGAAAATTCTTAACCCATCATGGATGCAACAAATGCACTTAAAAATTATTTTCAAAAAGTCTCAACATGAACATCAAAAAATCACAAAACTCATGCTAACATAAACATGAATGCATGCAAATGATATAAGGGCCGAAATATAAGATGTGAAATCATATAGGGAGACTTAATTTAGTACCTTAGGCTTGAGTAGAGTGGAAGAGATATGAATATCACCTTTGTATGTCCTCCTCGGCTTCCCATGTGGCACTTTTGACTTGTTGATTCCTCCAAAGCACCTTAACGGAAGCCACATACTTGTTGCTCAACCTATTCACTTGTCTATCAAAGATTTCTAATGGACCCTCTTCATAAGTCAAATTGTCTTCAATAACACCCACCACATCTAGAGGGACAATAGCACTTGGGTCACCCACACACTTCCTCAACATAAACACGTGGAAGAATGGATGTACCATATGCAAGTCATTGGGAAATTCCAACTCATAGGCCACCATGGAAACCCTCCTTAAAACTCTATAAGGAACTATGAATCTTGCACTCAATTTCCCCTTTTTACCAAAATGAACCAAACCCTTCATGGGTGAAACCTTTAAATAGACGTAATCAACAACCTTAAATTAAAGATCCCTTCTTCTCACATTGGCTTAGGACTTTTATCAACTTTGAACTATTTTCAATCTATCCCTAATCACCCTCAATTTCTCCATGGCCTCCATAACCAAATTCGGACCTAATAAGGCCATCTCCTCCACTTTAAACCATCCAACTGGGGATCTATAATACCTTGCATAAAGACCCTCATAAGGAGCTATACCAATGCTTGCATTATAGCTATTATTATAAGCAAACTCAATCAATGGAAGATGATCATCCCAACTACCCTTAAACTCCAATACACAAACCGTAAGCATATCCTCAAGAGTTTGGATAGTTCTTTTGGCTTGGCCATCCGTTTGAGGGTGAAAGGTCATACTAAGCTTAACCTTGATACCAAGACCTCTTTGGAAGGACCTCCAAAGTGTGAAGTGAATTGAGCCCCACAGTCCATGATGATAGAAAAATGCACCGTATACAATCTAACCAATTCATGAATGTACAACATAGCATAATCTTCGGCACCATATGAAGTTTTGACCAGTAGGAAATGAGCCGACATCGTCATTGTATCAACCACAACCCAAATAGAATCAAAACCCTTTCTAGTCTTAGGAAACCCAACCACAAAATCCATGTTAATTTCCTTCCACTTCCAAGTAGGAATCTCTATATCTTGGGATATGCCACGGGGCCTTTGATGCTCAGATTTCACTTGTGGGCAATTATGGCAACCGAACACAAACTTAGCAATGTATTTCTTCATACCTCCCCACCAATACACCTCTCTCAAATCCCTATACATCTTTGTAGAATCAAGGTGAATAGAATAGGAAGAATTATGAGCCCCATCAAGAATCTTCTCCCTCAAGCCATCAACACTAGGCAGACCTATACCTTAGGGCACCATCTCTTCTCCACCTTACCCTCTCTCATCAAAGATTTCAATTCTAACAGGATTAGGTCAAGATCTTCCTTTTTCCTAACCTCCTCAACCAATAAAGGTTTAGAACCATCAACCACCACTACGCTACCATTCTCAACCTCTTTCAACCTAACCCCCAATCTAGCCAACCGATGGACCTCCTAGCCACCTCCTTACCACCATCATTAATATGAGCTAGGCTACCTATAGACATCTACTCAAAGTATCGGCCACAACATTACCCTTATTGGGATGATAATGCACACTCATATCATAGTCTTTAAGAAGCTTTAACCACCTTCGTTGTCTCAAGTTGAGATCCTTTTGAGTGAATACATATTGGAGACTCTTATAATCGGTGAACACATAAACATGCACCCCATATAAATAATAACGCCAAGTTTTCAAAGCAAATACCACAACGGCCAATTTAAGATCATGGGTAGGCTAATTATTTTTATGCACTTTGAATTGTCTAGAAGCATAGGCTATCACTTTACCATTTTACATCAAATTACAACCTAAACTGATTCTTGAGGCATCATAATACACAACAAACCCTTCTAGGCCTTTCGATAGTAACAAGATAGGAGCAAACATAAGCCTATCCTTCAAAGTTTGGAAGTTCTTTTCACACTTATTGGTCCACACAAATTTAGCGTTCTTTTGGGTCAACTTAGTCATAGGAGAAGCAATAGAAGAGAACCCATTCATGAATCTTCTATAATAACCCACTAAGCCCAAAAAGCTTATAATATCTTATGGGGTCAAAGGTGTAAGCTGATGTCTAATCACTTTCATCTTTTTTGGATCCACCTTAATCCCATCCCCCGATACTACAAGACCTAGAAAGGCCACCTCCTGTAACCAAAACTTGCACTTCTCATACATTGCATATAACCTCTTTTCCCACAACCTTTATAGCACGACCTACAAATGACTTACATGCTCCTTCTCACTATGGGAAAAGATCAAAATATCATCAATGAAGACCACAACAAATGAATCAAGGTAGGATTTAAAGTCCCTATTCATAAGATCCATAAAGATAGTCGGTGCATTGGTCAACCCAAAAGACATAACCACAATTTTATAGTGCCCATACCTTGTCCAGAAGGTCATCTTGGAAATAGCACACTTTCTCACCTTCACTTAGTGATACCTGGACCAAAGATCAATCTTAGAGAAGTGACTAGCCCCTTGAAGTTGGTCAAATAGATCATCAATTCTTAGTAGAGGATACTTATTCTTGATGGTTACTTTATTAAGTTGTCAGTAATTAATACACATTCTAACAGAACCATCTTTCTTCCTCACAAACAACACCGGTGCACCCCTAGGTGATTGGCTAGGAATAATTAAACCCTTATCCAATAAATCCTTTAATTTCTCTTTCAACTCCTTCAATTCCACCGGGGCCATATGGTAAGGAGGAGTAGAAATAAGTTGGGTGTTGGGAAGGAAATCTATACCAAAGTCTGTTTCCCTTTCGGGAGGAACACTGGGAATATCATTTGGGAAGATATCTAGGAACTCATTAACAATAGGAACTGACCCTATGGGAAATACTTTGGACTCAACATCCCTAACCCTTAAAAGATGATAAAGACACCCTTTAGAGATCAATATTTCGGCTTTAATGCAAGAAATAAACCTTCCCTTGACCACCACATCATGACTCTCCCACCCAAGGATGGATTTATTAGGGAATTAGAATTAGACCCTATGGGTTCTACAATCAATAGAGGCATAGTATGCATGCAACCAATCCATCCCATGAATAATGTCAAAATCTAACATGTCCAACTGAACAAAGTCACATGGCAACATTTTATGTAAAATGCAAATGGGACAACTTTTATAGACTCTACTGGCAATAATAGATGAACCAACGGGAGTACACACCTCATATGGCTCACACAACAACTTGGGTTCAACATGGAACATTTTGGCAACAAAAAAGATCACAAAAGAAAGAGTGGCACCCAGGTCAATCAATGCATACATAGCAAAATCAAAGACTTTAATATACTAGTGACGACATCTGGAACCTTATTAACCCCTTGAATGTCATGAAGAAAATAGAACCAATTGTGCCTTGGGGCACCACCTTGTTGGCCTCCCCTCCTCAAATGAACTGTATTTGTACCTCGGCCTTGCGAGTGAATACCTTTACCCATATGTTGATTCTGAGGACAATCTACCTTCTTATGACACTTCTCCATAACAATAGTAAGAATTGGTGTCCTTCAAGCATGGGCTATCATGGCCTCTACTACATCTTAGGCACATAGGTCTAGGCACTACACTACCACCTCCTTGGGGCCTTGGGTTGTTATTAGCGAATCTCCCATTAGGAATATGAGAAGACCCTTGGCCTTTATGAAACCAGCCAGTTTTGAGACCTTGGAAATTGCCATCAAAATGAGCCCTCTTATCCTCACCACTTCTCCTTTTCCTTGACTTCTCACCCTCCATTTTTCTTATATATGTTAGTAGGCGGGACAAATCCATGTCACTATTAAACATAGTGGAGCAACACTCCTCATTCACCAAATCGGATAGACCCATCACAAATTTATTCATTCTAAACCTTGGATTGGCAACCAAGTGTGGAGCATCTTTAGAGAGTTGGTTGAACGTGAGGGAGTACTCTCTCACACACATTGATCCTTGCTTCGAATTTATAAACTCCATCAATTTGGCCTCCCTAGCTTAAGAGGGAAGAACCAGTTGAGAAATGCCACCTCAAACTTCTCTCATATAATCATATTATTGTTCCCCTTCTCTGCTTTCTATTGAGGATACTATATTTGAGCCACCCCTTGAGTTGGTAGGCCGCCAACTCTGCCTTCTCTTCCGACCTAACACCCATATATCCAACACCTTGTATAACTCATCAATAAATTCATGAGGATCTTCATCCACTTTTGGCACATGGAACTCCAATGGGTTCATCCTCATAAAGTCTCTCACCCTAGATCCCAAGGTAGAAACATAAGGGGCTAGGGCCCTTTGATTGATTTGCTATGTCATGGCTTGAGCTAGCATGGTGAGAGCACCTCCAAGCACCTCACGAGCTAGTTGTTCTTCGGGTGTGTGGGCTCTTCTTCCTCTTTTGTTAGCCATGATCTAGAAATGGCAAAGAACATTCATTAGAGGAACTTTACCTAACTTCTATAGAACAACATAGACCATGAAGAAAGGAAACATTTCGTAAAACTCTTCATAGCCTCTTAGTCATACTCGTGGTGCATAACACAACCATGAATAAGACTTTAATCGACGTGGTGTGTTGGATGCTGACGATCGTTAACAACCTAGTGCTCTGATACAAAGTTTGTCATGATCTAGACCTAGGGCCTAGACATGACATGATGAATGGGAAACCCAAAGATACCCCAAACAAGCCTCTTAAGATATCATTATACATTCTTGATTGCGCAAGCAATAAAACAATGATATGAGATATTAAATAGGGATAAAAGGGGCTAAGAGACAACTATAATACTGTATAACATAGAAGCAAAGAGTATAACATTGATAAATCATAAAGTTCCATCAACAATTCTAATACAAAGAAAGTATTGATGGCCAAGACAATCTCTAGGCTCACCATCATAGTCATAAGTTTCCAATATAATAAAAGTCAATACATAGCATAATCAAGAGAAGTATGTCCTTGGAGTTGAGGACTCACCAACTAGCTTTGAGAAGTCCTACTAGCCACGTGAAGGAGGATGATCAAGTGGGGCTCTACTTCCTACATGGTAACATCAAAGTATGTGTTAGTACATTTGAATATACTAAGTATGTAGGATGCAATGCAACAAGAGATAGTCAAATAATTGAAATGCATAATTATACAATAAATTAGCATATAGCAATATGACATGCATGAAAGATACTTGAAGCAAAACATGCATATATAGAACATACTACATATGTAAGAAGAGACCAACATTATGATTGATTGTCACATCCTACCATCCATAGTGACTAAGGTATCAACCCCTCAATTGGTTGAAACCCACATACCTTAGACCTTTAGTTTCTTGAAATTGAGTTGAGAAAGAATGGAAGATTGGAATGGGGTCTAGGAATCCAACACTTGTTCTTGAGTTTCCTTGAGTTTGTATTGGGGTCTTTGTGAAGTATCTTAAGAGAACTTGACAGTGTGTTCAAGTTGAGAGTAATGAGTTTGATCCTTTGGAAAAGGGTTTAGGTCTTTTGGGGAGAATAAGATAGTATTGTAAATCTAAAAAGGTCATTAGAGTTGATTAAATTCACAAAAATGCCATTAATGAACGGATGGAGAAATGGGCAAAGTGATGCCCCACTAAGACCCACATGGGTTGTGTGGCACTCTATGGGTCATGTGGAGTGCCCGTAAGGTGAGACTTGGTCAAAAATTGGAAGTTGGGATACTTTGGAAAATATCACATTTCGTCACTTTGACGGGAGCCTCCACAGGCCTTGTGGTGCTACAGGGTCCATGTAGTAGCCTGTGGAGTTATATTGAATAAGAAAAATATTGCTAGGAGACCCCACGCCAAGGACCATGGCTCATGAGACCTGCAACGACCCGTGTGGATGGTCGTGGCACAACACTTAGCCAAAAACTCCTTCTATGCTCACTAAGCATCCCTAGCACACACCTCATGGCTAGCCACAAGGGCACTTGTAAGCCACATAGCCCATTCCATTGGCCGTGTCACATGGCTTAGACCAAAAAAGGTCTTTTCCAGCTCAAGGCAACCCAAACGGCTCGTCCAAAACCCCACTGCCCGTCAAGGTGCCTGTTTGGTTTCACTACACGGGAGGGTCTCACGAGAATGGTCAATCATACCACCTTCATTCGAACTTAGAATGAGGTGAAATGTAATGACCAGTTAAGTCATTTTGAGATATAGAGTTTCATATATTATAAAATATTAATTTCGTGAATTTTAGAGGGACTTTTTGGACTATTCATTAGTTTTTATTATTTAGTGAAGGAATAACTATTAATAACTAATTTAATTAGTAGACTAAGTTGTAATTTATGTTACTTCCTATACTATTTATCCTATATAAATTAAAATAAGTAGTAGAATTATTACTTTTAATACATAATAAGTTAGAAACAAAAATAAAAAGATGAAGAACAAAGGGTTTGGGCGTCCATAGCCATCACCACCACACTATGTTTCAGATAATTACTTTACCTTACTTTCATCATTAAATTATTTGATTTGATGGTAGAATTTACACTTATATATATTTATAATATAATGAAAAGTGAGTGTGTGTCAGGTGAAAAAGGAATAAACAATACCATAACAATTTGATTCCCTTGGTTACATATAGTTAGTGGATATTAACATATGTTTCATGCACTCTCCATAATTTTCTTTATTGTCATATTATTATTTAGATTTTTATACACTAGTACATGTAATTAAATATTAGGTATATTATATTATACAAAAACCTTTATATCTATGATATGTGGAGAAACTATAACTTTAGACTTGAAATTTAGGACTTGATAGTGGAATTTAGTGAGTTTTTAGTTTAGGCTAGACAAATACTAATACGGGTGTCCATGCACTAGTTTACTTATAAATGTTATATAATTGATAGATCTAAAAGGTTTGATACATTGAGGAAAGGGAAAGCACCGGTGGATTACTCACTTGATTTTATGTTCTTTGGTTGAGGTAGATTATGGTTTGTTCTAACTAATAGAGAGACTCTTAATAGTAATTGATAGTCATTGAGTAAAGTTGTGATATTTTTTATGCACTTAATTGTTATGGTTTGGTTGACTTATATATTGTTGTGATTGGTCTGCAATCCCAAGACCATGAAACATATAATCTTGAACTTTATCTCCCAAAGTAATGCCTTAAATAAAGAAGGCTTGGTGAAACATTGGTAATGAAGTGAGAAGTGATGATAATGAATAATGAATTATATATTATGGATCGGGTGTCACATTCTGACATGATATTATAGGATCGGGTTTCATGTTCGACACATATATATTATTATATTATATGATTGGGTGTCACGTTAGACACATATATATTATATATTATGGATCGGGTGTCACATTCCAACATGAGATTTTAGGATCGAGCATCACATTTGACACATATATGTATATATTTGATTGGGTGCCACATGTTGGCATGATACTAATAAAGTAAAATATGTTAAAATAATTTAATATACTCAATTTCAAAGAACCTATCTCCCAAAAGAAGTGTGGTGTGGAGGCCTGAGTCCTCATGTTTTTTCTTGATATTGTTATCTGATTACGTAATTGTTTTATGATGTTGTCACTTGTACTTGTTGTTTGTTGCTTGCCACCTGTTAAGTGTTATAGTTGATTTCCTAATATTACTTATGCATATTAATTTCTATTTGGAGTCGGCCGATGATACCTACTCAGTACATGTGGCTTGTACTGACTCCTACTTGTATTTTTCTTTGTTTTTCTTTTGTGGAGTGCAGCGAGTGTTTCATTGATTTTGACTTGCCCTCATCTTTAGATGGTTGTTGGTGTATCAGATTTTAGGGTGAGCTAACCTTGTCGCTCGTGTTGGATTCTATGAATTATGGCATGATGTCCTTAGTTTTCGAACATAGACTATTTTATTTATCTATTTTGGTGTTGCTACTCTTAGATTTAGTATTTGAGATTAGATGTCATTGATGTGATGACTTTTAGATTTTGAAAAATGTTGTGTAATAGAAATTATAGGTTTTGTTATTCTTGCTTTTATAAGTTGAACTTTCGCATTAATATTATATTTTATAAGTTGAATAGCTACGTTTGTTGGGATTTGTATCGTTGGTTCACCCACTTAGGAGGTTAGGTGTGGGTGCCACTCATGGCCTATTTTGGGTCATGACATGAAACCAAGTGCATTGGAAAGCTAACTCAAAGGACTTTCATTTGACATATCATGGTTTGTCCAATTCTTTGTGTGCTAAAATTTATACTCATTCAAAGTTGACCGTTACATAAACCAACACCCAAAACTCAACTCATCGGGAAACCTTGAATTCTTATAAGTAGTAGAAGTCTTCCATGACCCTAATACTTTCCTAACCTAACAAAATGAGGCTTGAAACATGGATACAAAAGAGGATGGAGTTATGGGGTGTCATATTAACATAGAGTTTCATTGCCATGGTGTGATCGACTCCAATTAGCTCCTTGACATAGTACATTGAATCCTAAAGCTTTAGTCTTTTTTCCTCATCTCTAGCAAGATTTTGAGCTCAACGAAGTGTGTGTTGCTCAGACCCATCTTCACCCAGTTAGACCTACTATCAAAATCACATGACAATAGCATCTTATTTATGTTAAAAGTTATGGATTTAGGAAAGAGAATCAACTGAGCATAATTTGGATCAAGTAGTGGAATGTTACTACTTTTGTTGTGTGATATTGCATCCTACATTTGCGATCACTCTAGCGTGTTCATGCAGTTCAAAGCATACCAAGCCTTAACATTTGCGGAAGGCTAAAAGTTACACAAAATAGTGTGATCGTAATACAGTACCCACGTTCGTGGATAGTAGTAGTCGCCAACATCACATTTTGATTTTATAGAGGCATTTTTCCAAACACATGATAGAAATACATTTTCAGCTTTCTTTTGACAAATATTACCTATAAATCCGCCCTTAACAACATTCAATCACTACCCAAAACAATAAACAACAAATTAGCATTAAAATCTACTCCTATTTTCAGCATTTAGGCCTAGAAATCTATTTCCAAAATACCTAAACGTGGGAGACACAGCAATAGAAAGTCGTGCTTCAGAAAGCAACAATAGATGAAAATATCAAAACATCAATCTTCATAACTATGAGATGCGAGATTCAGCAAGGAAATCCTCCCCTTGTCATGGAGTTTCCTAGTTGCACACACTAGCAATTATGAACAAGAAAGGAGATGAAGTGAGGCAGTCATACCATTGAATGAGTGAACAAACAGGATGAAGAAAGGAGAAGTGGAGTTGTTCCTTGAAGACATGTGAGATTCAAGATATAAAGGAATTATTTACCTTACATTTGATTTTATTCCACGCCTGCGATCTCTTTTTTCTAAATGCTTCAGACAAAGTAACCAATGCCTTTCTTTTCATTCTGGGCACCTATAAAGTGTATCGCCTTTGCGGAAGACAAGCGTGATTGCGCCACATCATCAAATCCACACATTGTGCATTCACGAAACAAGATTTCCTTCACGAACATTAATAGAGTGCCAGAACTAGACTAATTTTCTGCAACTTTGGGTGATCCTAGGCCCAATTGGGCAATTCGCCCTTGTACAATGGGCGATGCCTGGGCCAAAATGTAGTCAAAATGACCCAGTTTCATCCTTTTGCCATTTTTATTGGTGTTTCCATCCATTCTCTTCAACTCCAATCATCTTGGCACTTCAAAACCTGTGTAATGTCACTACAAAAGACTTACAAATTGTGAGGGTTAGCCAAAATTCAAAAACAAAAATTAGAAGTTGTTTTAAAAATTTAAAATGCAAGAGTTTATTAAAATATTAGCGAAAATTGATTCACTATCCATTTGTGTTTCTACTTTTAGAAAATGATCCTCCATCCCAATTTCAAGATAATTAGCCATTTCAGCTTATGAGAAAGGTGATGAGAGACCATTCACATTTTGCACCGATCTTTCCACTTTGAGTACTTCAATTGTCTGCCCAACTTATCATCAACTTTCCTCTTAAGCTCATTGGGTAGACATGGGAGTGTCAAGTGGTCTTTTTCAAATTTAGCTTCACATGTTATGGCATCCAAGTAGGCAACACTCCCAACTTCAAGTGAACCAAAGTTGCCATTTAAGATTTCCATAGCAACTTTCTCTTGCAACTTTAGTATTATTTCCTTAATTTTGGGCTTTTGGATAATTATTAGATTTAAAGAATCATATAGGCCCCGTATCGTTTCCATATTAAGTGTCACTCCTTTTTCTTGGGATTCTAAGTCATAGTTGGCCACCATTGAGTTGAGAGCCTGATCACACCCAAGTTACATCTCTCTTTTGGAGGATAAAGTGGTCATTGTCAAATATAAAACCTAACCAAAGTTATGGTCGAATCCCACAGAGAATACGGAGACTCATAACAATTCACCAAAACAAACTACATTAACTATAACTGAAGTGAATCAATAATAGAGAGCAACTTGGGTATTGTGTTCCCCATGATTCACCAATCAATCAAACCTAATAACCCAATTCTTGACTAGAATATAGTATGCAGGATAATAATTTAAGTTCACCTAGCTCTTCAGTCAAAGGGGAGAGTCGAATTTCGCTATGTGACTTAGCCCATCTCCATAGTGTGCAATCCTAACCATTACCTATAGTCCCAATCAACCTTCCCTTCGTCTAGTTCAATTGATTAGATGAGAATACATTATCGAATCCTGTTGATCAATCTATTTTTCTATTCATTACCACCTGGATCGGGAAGGTAACACTAGGCAAGTTCTAATGTTGGCCACCACTAGAACACATACAAAATAAAGAGAACTGATTAATACAAGCAAATACACATTCTAAGAATTGCAAATAATCCGAGTTTATTTTGTTAGATCTTCATAGTTACGATGACCCCAAGATGTGCAGTTAGCTACTCATGCTATGGCTAGCTGAAGAAATTATGATTTAAGAAAACATAATTAAACACTTACCCAATTGAATTGAGAATCAAGAAAATAAAAAATTGATTGAGAATTATAAGATTTGAAGATCAAATTAATTCAGAAGTGTCTTCTCTAAATTTTCCCGCTAAATATTGTATTCTAACCCTAATTACAATGAAACTAGCGACTCTTTATGAAAAATAACCAAAAAATACTATTTATAATAATTACAATTAAGTCATTAATAGAATAAAATAACTGGTCGGCGAACTCCACAAAACCTATTTATGACTCGTCTACTCGTAGATTGCTCTATAACTCATAACGGGTCTCGTAAATCACCAAAAAAAAAGAAAACTCTATAATTTTTTTCCAAAGTCATGCCAACCTGCTTTCCGGCAACACCAAACACAAAAACACATAAAAATCATAAATATCGGATTGGGAAGATACAAAATCTTAAGTTTATGAATTAAAAGTGTTATATTATGATGCACATTAGAGCATCACTCACTTCATTGCTTAAATTCAAGTCGACCTCCAAAAATCAATTTCCCATTTAAACCAGTCCAAATTATAACCTGTAGCAATAAGCAAGCTCTTGAAATCATCATTCGTATTGAGAAATTGGTGTCTTTGGGTAACTTCTTTGTCAAGTCTAAGATTCAAGTCGGTGAGTCAATCTTGACTCACAATACTCTCATCTCTATTCACATTCTCAACACCATTTTGCTCACCACGATGTGGAATATTTAGAAAGAGATAAAAAAAAAGGGCTTATATTACTCAAGCAAGAGTACATAACAATTAGCCGTGCAACAAAAGAAAAAAAAGAAAACAAAAGTATTCACTAATCAAATAAAAAAGAGTAGACTACAAGTCGTAAATCAACATAATACGCCTATTGTTCCCTGGTAATAGTGCCATTTTTTAATGTCACTCAAACCGGCTACTCAAAGGAAGTAGGGGCAGTCATCATTAGCATATTATCCAACTTTGGAGGTCAAGGTCAAATCTCATAGAAAATAATGGGATGGTGAATAAGTGGAGCAAGGACCTATGTCTATAAATTTTGACTCGATGGATGAGTACAAAGCACAAATTCTAACTAAATTTGGCAAAAAATACGATAACAACTATTCCTAAGAACAATTAGGCAAGGATTGATCAAGCAAGAGAGCAAGGAAATGTGATATGGAAATCAATCAAAACTCAATACATCCATCACAGTTAGAATCAAATTAACCCTCTGGGTAGGCTAGGTTGCTTGTGATCACCCCTGACTAGGGGAATGATATTTCACAAGAGCCAATGATGGCCTCACATGCGAGATGCTCAAATACATTTTAGCTTGAGCAACAAAAAGTAAAACTCCCAACACCTTAACCATTGAGTCTTTTTTGAGGCTCTCAACTTATAAACCCATGACTATCATGCAATCTTTCACTTCAGCTACACTCGCTAAAGCAATAATTGAAGAACTAAGCCAGATTCAAAGACCTATCTCAAATCTATGTTATACAAGAAGATATGAAAGAACCGACAAATCAATTCAAGCAATTAGAGAAATTTAAGAGAAACTTTCTTGATTTTGCATTTAAACTATCAACTAAGCCAGAAAACCAGAGAAATAATCAAGACTCATATATAAATCAACAAACAAGCATCAATTAAATCTATAAATTTAGCATTCAAGAACAAGGAAAGAAAGACTAAGTGAAAGATAATATAAGTGAAGCTTACACTTTTTAATCCACTCAAGAATTTGTATAAAACTTGCTCTAAATCCTCACCATAAGCTAAAATCTAAACTAAGGTGTGTTTGTTTTCTTCAAGAATGAGTCTCAATGTATCTCTCTGCTATTGAGTATCAATATATCAAGAATAAGGGTTAGGAATGTGTGTATATCTGATTTTGGGATTAAAACTAGTGAATTCCAAAACTGTCCAGACGCTGGTCACTGCAACATTCCGCGATCGAACTTAGCATTCTGCAATCGTAGAGGTTTCGTCTAATTAAGCTCCACCTTCGTTCCTGGGACTAACACGTTTGCACTTATCTATATGTCACATCTCCATAATCATGGACCTAGAGGCTGTTAGCAGAGTGTATATGCTGCCAAGTACCATTTTGTGTATTTTGGGTCCTTTTCGGCTCCAATTCAGCTCTAATGTTCAATTCTCCTTAGCAAAGCCAAATCTAAACCATATGTACCTGTAACATACACCATTTATAGCATAATTAGCCTCAAGTTATGATATTAACAATACAAAATCATAAGAAAAAAGCAAGAAATGATCGTAATTTATGTCCTCATCACCATTTACATATCAAATTTCAAAATTTTTGGCCTTCAAGCAACTGGCACTCTCACTTTCATATGAACCAAGGTTTTTATAAATAATATTTTTGGATTTTTCTTGAAATATTAGTATAATTTTCTTGAATTTGGCATCTTGGATCATATTGACTTGGATGGAATGCACTCACCAAAAATTTCATCCGCATTTGGTACCACCCGTTCTTTTTGAGATTCTAACTGCAACTTATGATTTTTGGTTATTTTAAGAGGAGTCGTATGTACTCCAATTCTTCTTCTCATATTGGCCCTCAAAGTAGAAATTTCAAACTCAAGTCAGACTATCTCATGACACCTAGATAGGTACAAACTTAGAAACTCATCTTTCATATGGAAAAATTGTTCTCTTAGCATCACGCCCCTTGCAAGATTTTTAGACAAGTACATGAGTCAATCTTGATCACCTCGCCCATCTCACCATACATGTCCTCAACATAATTTTTCTCAGCATGAGATCCTCCAAAATTAGAACAAAGGGTCATATACCAAGGGCTCACAAGCAACCAAGCAAGATTTCATCACAAGAATCCATAGAACACAAACACCAAAAGGAAATACAAATAAAAACACACAAATATGACAGAAACTAGCAAACTACAAATTCAAAATCAATCAATATGCTAATTGCTCCCTGGCAATAATGAAATTTTGTGTTGATATTCCCAACACCTCAAGCTGATTTAGGTGGATGATAGTTAATCAAAGTATAAGTTGGTTGATCCACGAGGAACAATATGAAGGCAATTGAATGGACTAACGACCATAAGTTAGTAATTTAAATCTAAACCTGAAGAAACAAGTAAAACTAAATGAGGGGATTTGAGTTATAAACTAAAACAAGGAAAAAGGAACCTGGGGTAAAGAATACCAACCAAGGGATCAACAAATATGGGGAAATAAGTGATCAATTAGAACTCAAAAAATCTATTGTACATAGATTCAAATTATCCCGGTGGATAGGCTAGATTACTTGTAACTATAGTAATTTCTCAATCAAAAGTAGCATTTACATGTGAATCAACTTGATATCATATGCAAATGAATAACAAAACTATCTATGACCCTAGTAGATTAAGTTGTGATGAGTCCATATTTCAAACTCATTTTGGGGATAAATTGCAAGGAAATGTTACCTTAGTGTGGGTAATAATTCTAACTGCTAATAACTATGCATGTTCTATGATAGAAAATTAAGTTAAAAGTGAGAAAAATAGCAATACTTAGTGGAATATTTGAAAGTGAGCAAAAGCGTTGAAAAGCAGTGAAAAATAGTATTGCCGAAATCATCGGTAATCCACCAAATGCTCAAGGAGATCACCTAACTATGCTACAACCAAAGTTCCAGGATAAGTCAAGAGTGAAGTTAAAATAAATGTCGCAAAGCATACTTGGCGATACACCAAAGTCCACAAGCGATCGCCTTAAGTTGCAGCACCTAAAGCCCTAAAACACTAATAGAAAGGCGATATGAAGAAATACTTTGACGCATCGCCAAATTTGAAAGGTGGAGAAAAAACTCATCACTTAATGTTCGAGTAGAAGAAGTCTTATAAAGATACATAGGAAAGTGATCAAATTAACATTTAGCACATCATCGAAGTGCTCAGTGATGGTCGTCCTTGACCGCCGAATGATATTTCACAGCACAAGCTTTCACACATTTGCCTGGAGCATATAAGTAATTTTAGAAAGGATATTATATATCATTTTTTCATTCCATATCAGAACAATTCGTCTGTTAAAGTGGTACATAGAACTTTCCTCTTAGAGTAGAAGGAAGGCTAGGGTTCTGAAGCTTTTGGGCATCAAATTGGAGAAGATTAGCTAGTGATGATCAACTTAGTTGTACTAAATCTTGTTACCTATGGCTTCTGCTGCTATGTATGGTATTCAATCTCTAATTTCTAACATGTGTGGCTAAAACCATCTATGTTAAGCTTGTGATTTAGATATGGGTCTTTAATTTATTTGTGGGTATGTGATATCTTCACTTATCTGTAGTTAATTTTGGTGATTTTATATCTGTTCCTAACTTTAATGTATAAATTTCAAGGTTTCAAACTTGGAATTTTGTTTTAGATCTCTGATTGTTGCCTTAGTTGGAACTATTAGAGTTTGGAATTGATATATGGCTGGAAACTTTATGCAATTTTAGTTAATATTGATATTCATGGATTCAATACTCAAGGTAGTAGGTGTTTTTCTATGACTTCTGGCCAAGTGTGTCCTCGGTGGTCTATGTGTAATATCTTAGCTGATTCATTCGAAACACGCATATATCATAGCTGATTTAAGTTACAAGCAACCTAGCCTATTAACTCAATATCCATTCATATAGTCAAGCATGTTGACCTATTTGATAGATTAATTCCCAGATATTCACATCCCCAACATCTTCCCTTAATAGCTATTTAATTTGTTAATTAGAACTCATTAGCTAAACTCTGTTTCGATTATATGAACCCCCCAGATCCTATAGGTACTTGGCCTAATGAGTCACTTTCGCCTTGAACAATGATTCCCTATGGGATCAAACCCAACCTCTAAAGTTTGGGTTATTATACTGATGACTATCGCCCCTTCTACCTGTGAGTAGTTGGGTTAAGTAACATTAAAAATAGCACCGTTACTGGGGAATCAGCATGTTCATATTGAAAGTGTTTGTTGATCTTTGTTCTTATAGTTAGAATTCTTTTTACTATTTTCTTATTGTTTATGCTGATGAACAATAGGTGTAAAGATGGAAGATGATGAAACGTTTATGGTAAGAATTTTAGGGACATGAACAGGATGCAATATGTTAATTGGGATAAGGTTGGAAGCATTAGTGCTATCTTACTACCCCCATTGGTTGGAGGAGTTGATTACCATATAACGAGCACCATGTTACAATTCCTCCAACTGAAAGGATTATTTGGAGGGCTTGGCCACGAAGATCCTCATAAACACTTGAGGATCTTTTTTGATATCTGTCTACCATTCAATTTTAGGGAAGTAAGCCAGGAAGCTATTCGACTAAGGCTATTTCCTTTCTCTATCACAAAAGAGGCAATGAGGTGGCTAGTAGAGTTACCTCCTAATTCTATTACTTCATGGGAGAGCTGAAAAATGTATTCCTAGGGAGATTTTTTCCGCCCTCAAAGATGATTAAATTGACATAAAGAATTGAGACCTTCAAGCACCTAGAGCGTGAGTCATTGACTGAGCAAAGTTCCTATTTCAGAAACTCTTGCTTTGGTGCCCTAATCTTGGATTTTGAGACCATATGCTCTTGCAATACTTTTACATGAGTCTCGATGCTACAAATAAAGGAGTAGTGGATCAGCAAGTAAGAGAAGGTTTAATGACACAATCATTCACTGAAGCTTGTAACATCTTGGATGTTATGACAAAAACTAATAGATCATGCAGAGATAACATAGTCCCTTTAGGCCATGGAGGACCAACCAATGAACAGGTTACTAAAGATCAAGAAAGGGATGAGAACATGGATAAGATGTTAACTCATCTTGATCTTTTGACCAAACATGTCATGGGAGGAAATTGGAAGAGTGTGAATGTTATGGGAGCTATCGGAGAGGTGATGTTTGAAGATTCACCATTTGAAGGTTGTTACAATGAAGAATGTCATTACATGGGAAACCAAATGGTGGGTTCTCGGCCATTTTTTCAAAGGCCACCTGGGAATCAAGGTTAGAATAACAACTCTAGATGGCGAGATAGAGCATGGACTGATCAACCTCAAGTTGAGGTTTCGTGGAATAGTGTGGGAGACAGGTGCATTCCAATACATGATAAGGTGTAGGCTGCTAAACCAGTAGTTAATCAAGAGAATCAATAGATCAAAGATATGTTTTTACGAATCTTGAGTAAGGTGGAGGCTTTGGATAAGGTCCTAAAGGAAATGAAATCTGATTTTTCTTAGCTGAGTCAAACAGTAATGTCTCATTCAGCATTTATTAAACATTTGGGGACTTAGCTTGGAAATATTTTAGCTCATTTAAATCAACATCATAAAGGAGGTATACCCTGTGAAATAATGGCTAATCAAAAGAGGAATGATCAGCAGTGCTGAGTTATAACTACTCGAAGTGCAAAGTTGGTCTAAGGTACTAAACCATCACTTGTTGTTGATAAAGGCCTAAAAGAGGTGGAAGAAAAAGAAGATCTGATTGTTGTTGAGGATGATATGGATAAGGCAGGTTGTAGGTGATGAGTTTCTCTATAATCTCGAGAATGATAAGCAAGAGAAAAGTGGGGATAATGCAGCGAAAGCCAAGAACACTCTCCCCAAAAGTTCAAGTCCAACTATGAGGCCGAAAACACCTCATGTCAAAGTTAATCCTCCATTCCTATAAAGGTTGAAAAATAAAGAGGAGGATGTTACATTTCAAAAGTTTCTTTCTGTGTTCAATTCTTTGTCAAAAATGTTTCCCTTGTGGAAGCATTAATTAAAATGTCAGGATACGTTAAGTTCATGAAAGAATTGCTGATAAAAAACATAACGCTTAAATGTGAGAGAATTGAAGTGTCTCACAATTGGACCATGACACTTGAATGTGAGACAATTGAAGTGTCTCACAACTACAGTGCAATCCTAATACAAAAGCTAGTGACAAGAAGGAAGACATAGGTGCATTCACCATTCCATGCACAATAAGAGCCTCAAAATTCAATTTAGGAGCAAGCATAAATATAATGCCCCTTGCTATTTTTAAGGAACTGAATTTGGAAACCCCTTCAATGACTATAATGCTGCTGCTCATGGCTAATAGGTCTATCAAATGACCAATAAGAATTCTACACGATTTGTTTGTAAAGGTGGATAAATTTATCCTTCCTGCATATTTTTTAATTTTGGATTGCAAGGTGGATAAGAATGTGCCAATCATTTTGGGGAGGCCATTCTTAGCCACCAAATGAGATGTGGTTGATGTAGAGAGTAGCGATTTCAAATTTATAGTGAATGATGAGAGAGATATTTAGTCGCAAAAGCAATGTAAAGCAATGTAAGAAACATAAATAAGGGGAAATTGGGACTAAGGGAGAGAGAGATATATTTAAATAGCTTGGGTATCATAAGTGAGTCAAAGCTCAAGCATAATACATACTCACATAATTTGTCCAACAACACCTCTAACATAGAACTTAGTAGGGGTCAAGACAAGCAACTGGGCTCACCCTCATAGTCAAGTATATCAAAAAGAAAAAATAGTGTTAAACACATAGTATAAGAAGATAGATATTGTCTTCGGATATGAGGACTCACCAACTAGGTTGAATGGATATCACTCATGGAAATGCAATCTCAAGTTCACATAAAACACTTATGATTGTTATAGAAATGGCATGCACAATGAGGAGATTCTAATATGGAAAAATTGTGTCAACTCAAGCTTGATCAGAATGGAAAAGTTTGAAATGATACCAAAAAATAGTCAAAATTGTAACTCGGAAGTGCCCGGAATCATAATTTTTATATATTTACAAATTCTTGCATTATTTTGAAAATTTGACCTCATATTCTTTTTCAGGGGGTAAAATCAAGTGGGAAATAAGTATAATCCAAATTTTAGAGCAACCATAGCAAAATCTAAAATTTTAAAGTGTCAAATTCAAATTTGTAATGCGCGTTCGTGGCGCAACACGCCCCTATGTTACTTTTGTCCAGTTTTTGTTGTCCGGTCCAAAGCCTTTGGGTCTTCGGCCTAAGCCCTCCCATACAAGAAAATACCTATACTTAGCCTTATTTCACCCTCATATCATCCAACACATTCCAAAATATACTCCCAAACACTTAGACAATATTTCATCTCTTAAATTCAAGTCTCAAAACTCATCCAGTTCTAAGGATTTCCTCTCAAGCTTCAAGTTTTCATCTCCAATCTTCTTCAAAAATTCTCTAAAAGCTAAGGTATATAGGTTTCTTTCATGGGTTCCTTTCACCCATGATACCCAAGCCTCCTTTTACCTTTTATTGCATGATTTAGAGTTGATTTACTCATGGGTCTTATTTATTAAGAAATTCACTGCACACTATGTTGGTGTTTATGAAATTGTGATTGTTTTAGCATGTTTTGAGCTATAGACCTAAGATCTATTATGAGATTTGATGAAGGGTTTTGATGTATGTTGCTTAAGAGTGTTACTACGTATTGATTGATGGTCTTATATTGGATTTATTTGCATGTTTTCACTCTTGAATTGCATGGTTTTACACTAGCATTACACACCCGCCAAGTGTCTGATAAAATGTCCAATTTATGATTCTTGAGTTGTTGAAGGCCAAGATCTTGGCATATGAGATATATGACTTTATGATGATGAAAGTACATTACGTATGTGTTAATTTCAGGATAAGCTTCTATAGTGTTACATATTGACCATAACCTTGTTAAGGGGCTAGTACCTTGACCACTTTGATGGACGATGTTAAGTTCATTAACCTTGTTGGGGGATTGGTACCTTGACCACTTTGATGGAGGGTGTTAAGTCCATTAACTTTGCTGATGGTTTGGTACCTTGACCTCTTTGATGAAGGGTGTGAAGTTTATTAACCTGGATGAGGGGTTGGTACCTTGACCACATTGATGGAGGGTGTTAAGTCCATTAACATTGTTAAGGGCTTGATACCTTGACCTCTTTGATGAAGGGTGTGAAGTTTATTAACCTGGATGAGGGGTTGGTACCTTGACCACATTGATGGAGGGTGTTAAGTCCATTAACATTGTTAAGGGCTTGATACCTTGACCACTTTGATGGAGGGTGTTAAGTCCACTTTGATGGAGGGTGTTAAGTCCATTAAATATGTTGAAGGGTTAGTATCTCAATGACTGATTGATGTTCACGCTCCAATAAGAAAGCGATCACTGTCAGTAATTAATCTAACTAAAGGTTAGGGTTGAATCCACATGGAATATAGGGTTTGACTACAAGACTTCACTACCAATCATTTCAAGTATCTTTTAACTAAAATCTCTAAAATGGGGAGGGGGGCTTTGTGACTCAAGAACAAAAATAAATAGACACGATGCGAAAAATACTCAATTTTAGGGATAACTTGGGAATTGTGTTCCCCATGGTTCGTTGACTCGATTAACCTAGATAACATAACTACAGTTAGAGATTCACATGCAAGATGGTAACTTAGGTTCTTCCAGCTCTCTTGTGAAGGTGAACGTCAAATTTCACTAAGGTGCTTGGTCTGCAACCATGACGTGTCAACTATCCAATACCTATTGTCCCAGTTAACCTCCCTTTGGTCAGGTTTGGTTGATTAGATGATAACACATCAATCGAATCTAGTCACCTATTTCCCTTTTCCTATTCATCACTACCTTGGTCGGGATCGCGATAGTAGGCGGGGTTTGGTGTTGGCCACCACCAAACAACAATCATAATGAAGAGAAATAGATATCATATGCAAAACCCCAATCATGGAAACACACAAACCTAGGTCATTTCAAGTCAACTAACCATGGTTCCCACAACCCTAAGTTGTGGGTGCTTAGCTACTCATGGCTAAGAAAAATCAACAAAATGCAAATTCTAGGTATAGTTGAGAATTTTATCCAAAGCAATAAAGAGTGAAGACACCATAAGTTGCAAACCACAAGCTTGATAGATTAACAACAAGTACAAAGCAAGATTTGCAATCCCCAAAATTGGGTTTTCCAAGAGAAAATGAATTATATTCTTTCTTTTAAGAGTAACAAGACAAGTAGCTTGATAGATTAACAACAAGTACAAAGCAAGATTTGCAATCCCCAAAATTGGGTTTTCCAAGAGAAAATGAATTATATTCTTTCTTATAACTATTGTAATGAGAGGAGTCCTCTTCTAAAGTTTATTGTTTTTGAGTTTGCATCGTTCTAGATATGAGGACATTTGGGCCAACTTTAGTAAGCTGGCAAATTTGTGTACCATCATAGTTTGGAGGTTAGGTATATGCCCCCCCTCTTTGTATATTTCCTTTTCCTATCTATAATAAATCTTAGGGGTGTATGGCTCAACCCCTGACTGTCCAAAGGAGTGGTATGCCTTTGGCATAGGTTTGTTCCCCTTTAAAAAAAATAGAAAATGAAGAACTTTGCTAAAACCCTAAAATATTCTTGAGAGAATACTCAAAGACACATTCAATGTCTAAAAATTTAGGCTTCCAAAACAAAACCTAACTTAAAGTATTTATAGTAGTTACAAGTTTAAGGCTAATAGTTACACAGAAAATATAGTTGGTAGCTAGTATACCTCATAGGTACGACTCGTAGGGTGACTTACGAGTTATAGTCAAGGTCTGGTATCAGCTTCTTTCCATCTTGGACTCACCTTGTACGACCCACTGGTACGAGTCATTGCTTAGGCTATGACTCATATGCTCCTTTCGTAGTCTAGGCCTTTAGTTTTTGATCCAAGGTTTGGGCTCTCTGTTTCCTGCTACAAGTACACCTATATGAGTTGTAATGAGAGTTATGACTCATAGGATGGCCTCGTAAGGTTGACTTTCACTTAGTAGATTTCAGGTTTTTTATCTTTGTCTTTTGCCATAATAACATTCTACGACTCATAGCTTGGGCTATGACTCGTAGGTGAGCTCATATGTCCTATGCTTCAACAAAAATCTGCAACTTTCATGTCCTATTCTTCAGTAAAAATCTGCAATTTTCATCCAAAATAAAGTCAACCTAACTTTTCTGCAAGAACAACACAAAAACACATAAAAATCATAAAAATTCGCATTTAGAACTTACAAAATCCCTTATTTTAGGCATCAGATGTGCTATATTTTGACAACACACTCAACTTAGAATTGTTGCTTCTCCTCAAGCAACAACTCAATCTACACAGATAATGAGAAATACATTGTAGCTATACTAATGGCATATACATCATTCCATCTAATCCAGGTACCCATCATTCCCTATACTCATATTCCAATTTGGTGACAAAGTGGATTTGGATCACTTTAGGACTTAAGGGCTTATAACATAGGTTCAGGGGGCTTTTGTATGACATTTTAGGCACATAGTTGCTAAAAGTTATCCTTGAACCATGTTTACCAACAATTTTGCCTTCATAACCCAACTATTGTCACTAAATCCACCCTTATTCTCCTATTTCAAGCTTTCCCCAAGTGCTTTCTTTCTCTTTTTTAGCTGTGCCTCAATCTTGAACTCTTTTTGTGCTCTTTTCAACTCAAGGCACTTTTCTTTTATTTTTCTTTACACGGCTCCTGATTATTCATTTCTTTCCATCTTTCCCAGGTAATCACTCTATTTATGTTACTTTTCCATAATAAAGGTCACCCTTAACTTAGGCTTTTAGCCTGAGGTGAAGTACACAATATCTATGCCTCAAACTAGGGCCACCCATTGTAGCCACCCTTAACTTAGGCTTTTAGCCTCAATCAAGGTTCAAATGTTCAAGGATAGACCAGGGCCAATCAAGGTATTTCATCAAACAAGGTTAAGTTAGCAAGGTGTCAAGAAAGAATGAGTACCTGAGAAGCTCAAAATTTTGGAGCAAGGGATTTACTCACTCATCTGGTAGGTTATTTAGGCTAAAAGTGGGTTCACTAAAAGAACAAAGACCTAAGATCCTTTATAAATCAACCACATCACCAAAATAATTTAAGAGTAACAAGACAAGTTCTGAGTCCATACATGATGCATGAATATGACAAAATAAGCTCATAACACACATGGCATTGCACATACAATCAAGTATAGACTCACAGGTCCACTTTCCAGTCTCAACTTACCTTCATATTGTCAGAACAAACATTGCCAGATACCAAAAATTCATGAATGCATCAATAACCATAATCTCAAAAATTTTGAAGGGTACCTAATGTTTCATCAAAATTTAAAAAGCATTTAAAGACTATGTATATGCCAATAGATATCACTACTATGTATTTACAAACTATCCAGACTACCTAACACATGCTGGTTCAACAAAAAATTAAAGATCTATAAGGAAAAAGAAACACGGGAAGAAAACCTTGAGATCAAAAATAGGGGAAGTTATGGACTCGAGGCTACTCAAACTTCACCTTAATCCATAACTTCCCACACCCCACCAAAATAGAATACTTTGTTCTCAAAGTAAAGACAAGAATGAAAAACCAAACAGGATAACACACACACACACACATACATATACATTAAAAACCAAAAACTCACATCTAAAATATAAGTAAAAAAAATATCCAACATAAAAATATTTAAACAAATCAAAAAATCAACATACTAAAAAGATTGTCAAATAAAAGAACAAAGTATACATAAAGAAAAGATCAGACTTGCGGTCAAAAGGGTCAAACATCATGGTGCTCAAGCACCGGTATCAGTCTAGTATGCAGGGTTTGGGGTCACTATCTCCTCCTCAGCAGTCTGGGCCGCAGTTATACTTAAGCTCCCCTCTCTATGCGGGGTCTGCTGCTCTAGATCTCTCTGTATGGCCAATAATAGGATCGACTCCTGTACCACCTCCTCTGGTATCGGTTCCCCCTTCGAGGGTGGCTGGGTCATCAGGTCTAGGCCTTTTCTAGCTTAACTCCAGGTCATCTGTCTCAAGGGGCCTCTTCCCCTGAGCATGCAGGCGATCAGCTAGCCAGTCAAACACCTTATCACCCATCGGTGCCACCTTTGGGACTGCAAACATTTGCAATACGTCGGCCTTAAATTTGGCAACTCCTGTGTCATTATTCTTATGTTAGTAGGCTGATTACCCTCAAGCTTCCGCTGGACTCTTGCTTGGAAAGCATCTACTCTAGCATCTACCGACCTAACTCTCTCATCTACTAATGCACGGGTGAATACCTTTATCCTCTCCTCTGAGTCCCTGAGGTCTGGCTAACCTAAGGTCTAATCTGCAACTTTCATGTCCTATTCTTCAGTAAAAATCTGCAATTTTCATCCAAAATAAATGGCTAACCTCAGGTCTGACCTATGCTACTAAAGTCTATAGCCTAGACTTTACTATAGCCACCCTGCGTAATAGTGCGTGAAAAGCAACATCAGATATAATAGAATCAACCTATGATGTAGATATTATTGCTACTGGAGTACTGGAGGATAGCGTGGACTTAATCTCAATAGCTGGCATAGACTATGTAGCTGTTGAAGTAGTACAGGTGGTAGCTGGAGTTGAACCCTGAGTTTGAGGCTCTACCGAGAATGGATCTGGGATGACCGAAGGAGCTGCACAAGGTAGGGCCACTGGGTTCTCATCAGCCTTTATCAAACTGGGATCTATAGTGCGTGTGGCCTCAATATGCTGGTCCCAGTGGGGTTCTATAGGAACACCTGCTGCACTACATAATCGATGGATCAAAATAGGGAATGACAGTGAGATATTTGTTCGGATGACATACTCGTGGATCTGCTCGGAGATAATCTAGGCCCAATCTATCTCATAACAAGCTAGAATGCTAGCTAATAGCACAACTCGCTACAAGATGATCAAATTCTCCATGAAAGTAGGCCAGATACGCCAACATATAATGGACTACCAAAACATAGCCAAGAAAGAGAGGTGGGCTTTCACTATCGGATCTGCGTGGTTTGTAACCCACGTCGACTCGAACCCCTCCTCACATATCTAGCTGGCTATCCACTGTAGCAGCTTGGTCTTGGCCCTAACATCTTTTTTACTCACTGCTTTCCTCAATTTGTCAATGCGACTATCGTACTCTACGATGGACCGAGGTATGCTGTAGGTAGGCCCAAACTAAATCTGCCGAATAGTCTCCTCTGAAATAGAAACTCTCCGACCCCGGACTGGCACCACTCATAACCTCAGCTGCTCAATCGATATCTTATTCTTCGGCAATCCTTAACGAAGTGTAGCAAGATAGGTCCCATAAAACTCATGGACCACGTAAGAGGCATACTTGCCCAACAGCTGTGTAGTCTATCGTAGTTCATGTATATCTATCTCCGCATCTATTTCTAGCATCTTATTTAATCTTGAGCCATTCAGCTTAGACTCCTCATGAAATTGTAGCACCAGTTTGCCTTGTCTCTTGGACTATAACCCCTGATCATATATCTCCTTCATCCCTGGGACACACTATCTACGGTCTACTAGGGACTATGATTAGACTTCTTCCTGTAGGGGCTGGGAGGTGCTCTCAGACTCTGACTCTGACCCTGAGTGTGTGGGGGTCATCTATGATAAGCTGCTCTCAGACCCGTCTCCATTATGCTACTATTCCTCCTCTTCAGAATCGGAGGAACTGCTGACTTCCATGGGTGTCTGAGTTGTACGTACCCGGGTCTGAGGTACATTAGCCTCAGGGTCTATTCTAACCCTGTGAACTTCTAGAGACCCCTTAGATCTCTCAGCCTTAGAAGATTCATCCACCAATCTCCATTAGAATGTTTGGATTACTCGTTTGTCTTTTGTAAGCATGATATTTGCAAGCCAACCACACAATGCACATGAGTATGAAGATGTTTGATCAAACGAAACACATAAGAACGAACAAAAAAACTAAAATAATTTAAGTGTAGAGAATCACTAATGCAGTTACAGGTCTATAGATACGAGGTACAGTTATGACTCGTAGGGTGTCCTATGATTCATACACTGGCCTCGTAGTACCAAGATTCCTAAAAAAATGTAGTTTGAACTCAGATATGAGATGCAGTTACAAATCATAGGGGGACCTATAAGTCGTAGTCTGGCCTAGTACCTCTTTCGAGAGGCTATTTTTTAAAAACTCAGTCAGGCTTACGAGACCCTTACTATGAGTCATAGCAGGTACTGTGAATCATATGTGGGTTTGATATGAGAAACATAAAGGAACCACAGGTGACTGGTGCTTGCTACGAAGGACCACTATGACTTATAGCGGAGCCTATGAGTCCTATGGGGGCCTCGTAGCTGAAAACAGAAGGCACCAAGAGTGCCTATCACATTCCCACAAAAGCACAAGCTAGACAAACACAATTTAAGAGTTGGCAATTATAAGAGCAATACAATATATTTGACACATAAATGGACCCACTCCAAAATGAGACAGTTAAAACAACCATTATCCCTAAGAATTAATGTTAATTCCACATTACATGAAGCATAACCAAGGGTGATTTCATCTCCAAACTTACATTTATTTTTATCAACAAAACATTCCATTAAGATGTTGGTGCAATTCAAATAATTTCAATGAATTTCAACAAGCCATGGCATATAAAACACATACACACTTCCTAAATTCCAATTCTGAAGACAATTATCATAATATGTAACACCCCACATATATTCTAAGTGTCGATGGATCA